>JAQGCH010000298.1:0-26556 GCA_034699485.1 Nanhermannia elegantula | reverse complement strand
TTGGAAACTTAGTTTGCATGAAAGCGATTTACACATAATTAAATGATTCAGAATTATGTAATACTGTAAAGACAGTAATCACTAGTAATTACTGTTATTTTTGTATTAAAGATCACAGGAAATGAACTATTATTGAACATATTTGGAACGTAAAGACCACTTCCATAGCGAAAGAACACTTCCTATATTTTGATAGCCCAATGAAACGTTTTTATTCAATAAAAGCATTGGATTTTGTGACGTTTAATGCAATAAAATTTAAATCTCATTTATTGTTTAAGTAAAAACTTTATCTGTTGTTATTTGATTAATAATTAATAACAAAACATATATAAAATAATAAACATTATTTAGTGAATATCAATACAAAAACTATTATACAGTAGATTATGTGCTAAATTTATTAAACTGAATACAGTATCTGTACTTCAAAATGACAGGTAAAGTAATTCACATTAAGCGACATTAAGCAGTGATGTTAACGCTCGCCACTGTCGAACACGCTCGGGTACCGAGGGTTTACCAAGCGCCAAGTCAGCTTTCATTATTTGAGAGACTTTTCATTACACAAAATTAGTCTATTTTAAGCAATTACGGCATAATGTATGCTATTCTCTGTCTAAGTGTCTCTTTGTATAATAATTGATGCTTTGTAAGAAATACTATAGGTGTGAAAAAATATAATACACTACCCTTGTCAGAAGGCTCTCACTATCGGGTGTCAATAAATGAAAATTGTACGCTCGAGCCACAGAGCGCTAAATGCTCAAGCGTTGAACATCACTGACATTATGTTAAATGGTAGTTATAGGAACTTGCAATTGATCTTTGCTTAATTTTGATAATAAATTGGTCAATCCTTGCTAAATAGGATCTCTAATGCTTATTTACAAACACTAATTAATATCACAAAACAAAATTATTATATTATTAGTGTTTATATACAGTATCTATTATTGGTTTATATATAACTAAACCGCAAATTTTCTCCGGTGACCGAAAGATTTTCGAACGAAATCTAAACTAAAAATTAAATTTTAATGAGAAAATAACTTTCATTATTAATATATATGGGTCTTAATATTTTTGTATAACTAAATTGAATTTTGAGAATTTTCCATTAAAGTCAATGGAGGATTACAATTAACATTTGGATAAATAGAAACTGTAATATATTACTTAAATTCACATTTTCTTAAATGCAAAAGAAAACAAATACTGATAAAATTCTATATTTTAGATATACATACAGTTTTCAAATGAATTTTAAATTTTTAACGTAAGACTGTAAATAATAATAACGAATTACATTTATTTAGTACCAAATGGATTCTGTAATGATTTTAATATAGAAATAAGAGCATCGTTACAGTTTCATAAATTACATGTACAGTTTGATAATTATAACTGAAATTTCTAAAATTCAAAATTGTTATACAAAATGATTAGGGCCCATTTGCCTATATAATATTTATAAATGTTTTTTTCTCATTATAATTTAATTTTTAGTCTGGATTTGATGAGAAAATTTTTCGGACACTGGAGAAAAATGCCGGTTTAGATCGACTAAAATGATGCCTTTTTATCAGTTATTTAAATTTATCTGAATTATTTCTATTTCTTAGATAACGGTATCAAAGTCTTATCAAAGTTAAGTATTATCTGAAGGTTATAAGTTCTATTAAAAGCCCCTTTCTCACAACTATACTGGATATCATTTATATTATAAATTTTATAATGTTAAAGCAATTTCAAATCGTCTTTAACCTAATTAGTACTCCAATTACTCAAAACATTATACTTAGAATATTCTATGGGAATATTAATTTTCTTAATACAGCTCAGTTTTTCAAAAAGAAAACATATTTATTTAAAAAATCACAATTTTAATATTTAATGCTTAAAAATGAGTGAATATTCTGATAAATCCTTAGGGACTAAAACGTTCGCAGATTTATCTGATCAAATCAGAGGTCAAACACCTGAAGACATTAACGATAAATGTTTAAAATTTTGTGCTCAATATTTGGGAGGATTTTGGAATGAAATAACTCGGGATCAACTCATAGTAAGACGAATCAGTGGAGGCCTTACTAATCAGTTATATTATTGTGGTTTAACTGAAGGAATTCCACTCATTGACGATAAGCCAAAAGAGGCTACCATTAGATTATACGGAAAAAAGTTATTCATTGATAGTGAGAAAAATGAACGCCTTTCTGATGTGGTCATCAGTTTGTTGGCGTCTGAACACAATTTAGGTCCAAAAATATATGGGATTTTCGATGAAGGAGAGATTGGAGAATATATTCAGGTATTAGAGTTTGCTTAACATTTATTACAGAAGATGTTATAATATATAGAATTTTTTGAAAAATAAAACAGTTTATCGCTCATTAATATATGATTACAGTGCCATCAGTTCAGAATTAAAGACCAGAGTAATCCACTTCTAGTGAGAGAACTTTCCAAAAAGTTGGCAAAATTTCATTCTCTCGATGTCCCGCTTGTAAAATATGACAATTGGCTTAAGACATATTTTGATGAATGCTATCAAAAAGCTTATGATGAGTTTCCAATCGATGACATTATAAAAGAAGTCAAAGCAGAAAATTTCATCAAAAGGAATATAAAAGAAGAATACGAATGGCTTCTCAAATGTATTGAAGCAACAAATTCTCCGATTGTTTTCTCTCACAATGATTTTCGTGGTTCTAATATGTTAGTGCACGATATCATTGAAGATAAGAATACAAGACTAATAACATTATGTGACTTCGAATATTCGTGTTATTATTACAGAGGATTTGATTTGGGGGTCGGTTTGAGTGAATTCGGGAAAATAGTCTTAACCAATGCCGGACCATTTCCAAGCGATCAAGTCTTAGAAGGATTTTTGAGCGGATATTTAGACCAATCAATTGAAATACATGGAGAAGAGTATGCTCTCAATGAACAAAACTCAATGAAACAACTGATTAAAGAGACGAAAGTTTTTGCACTGGCATCAGAAATGTTTGCGATTATGTTTGTATTTCGAGCTAAAGAATTGCCTTTCACTCAAAATAAAAACGACATAATGGTAATTATAACTAAATATTTCCATTTTTCAAATAAATGAACTTTTTTAAAAACATTAGATTTTATTTGACTCTAATCTTTCACTTAAACAATTGTTGAAAGTTATAAAAATTTAAAAATTATTTAAATTATTTAAAATGTAATGCAAGCAACCATTACAAAGTTGGAAACAACTGAAAATAGATTTTATTTATAAGCATTTAAATGCAATTATTGAACAAATTTTTATTTGAGTTCTATTGTATGGTTTGACTTGTTCTGCACTTCTAAAGCATATCTTATTTAATGAGAGCAAACAGACTTCTGAAAGCTCGTAAGTTTAAAAAACGAGAGGAAGTCTAAACTAATCGCTTTTCTCAAACTATTTTTTAAGAAACAGAATTTCGGTCAAACATTTTCAATTGCTATTTGTATTCATAGGACATCTAAGACAATCTCAGATAATCATAAATATTTACAGAGAGACCATCATTTACAAAATAAATGCCCCATAATTTATATTACTGTATATACAATAATCAACAATAATTATTATTGTTATTTTTGTTAAAGATTGGCGCCAATCATCTCTTTGAAAACTATTTGAAACGCAAAGAACATTTTAAAGAGGAAGGAATGCTTCCTATCTACTAAAATACAAGTATTTCAGAGATTAATTAGAATCGATACAAGAGCGGTATCCAACGGTGGGGCTAAAGGGGCACCTGCCCCATCAGATAGTTTTTAGTAACTAATTGTATTCTGTCTGTCTGTTTCACATTATGAAAATTTGTAAGTATTTTGGTCATCACTTTTAATAATTTTATGGTTTTCTGGCTCTATTGTAATGCAAAAGATGTGACAGAACTGACAGTTGCAGAACTTATAATATATATATAGATAATAATTTATTTCTCACTTTCTCTAGTATTATTTTTCTGATATAATATTATGTAGAAATAAATACTTATAATGGCTTAAAACTTTACTATTACTAACTGTGTTAGACATAAATATTACACATTCAAACAACTATTGTATGTGTATTTGTTTTAATACTAGTATTACTAATTAAAATGTATTGATATAAAACATTTTGTTATATGATTTAATTGTGTTATTATAAGTTATTATTACTTTTTTAGAATGTTACTGTTACAGTCCGTTTCAATTAAATAAAACCTGTCAATCATTTTTGAATAGCTTCAGAACTGTTTCAGATAATTGAATCAAATTTTAATATATTATACAGAAAACATTTACAGATATCTTATAAAAGTTTGGTTGGGATAAGTCAAACAGCGCGTGCACTACAAGACAATTACCAAAAAACATCGTTTCATTAAAATAGAACCACTTTTCAATGGAAAATTAACATACAGTAAGAACGCGCGCGCTAGCATTTGGGGTTGAAATGCATTGTTAAACCATATATGAAAACCAAAATTTAATGGTAGAGATAGAAGAAGAAGAATAAATATATAAAAAATCTATAAACGAATAAAAAAGTTATAAACAGCCAAACTTATAAAAATTTTGGTCTATGGGACATTACATTGATTTTTATATTTTATGATATATAACTTGTTTATTCCTTTACGATTTTGATAATTGTAAATGTAAAATAAATGCAATTTATTGCACTATTAATTGCTGCCATACTTTTCAAAAAATCTGACAAAAATATGATTAATAAAACGCTTCAACAAATTTTTTTCCATTGAAATACATTATAAACATAATGCCAAAGATGTCACCGATAATCTGATCCCAAGTATTCCAAACTATCACAATCTTCAAATTAATCGAATATTACTAATAATACTCGATATCTATCCAAATAATTGCAGAATAAGTTACTTTCTTAAACTGGTTCTATTTTAATGAAACGGTGTTTTTTCACTAATTTTCTTGTATAGCACGCGCTGTGCATCACAACCAAACTTTTATAAGATATCTGCAAATGTTTTCTGTATATCACATTAAAATTTCATTCAATTATCTCAAACCGTTCTGAAGTTATTCAAAAATAATTGACTGATTTTATTTAATTGAAACGGACTGTACTTTTATTAAAGTATTTTAAATGGGCCTAACTTTAAATGTTAAATTATAACATTTACTTTATAATCATTTCTTAAATATTAGTAATAAGTGTTATTATTCAGAAATAAATACATAATACATATCACTTACTTTAAAGAAAACAAATATTTTAAAATAATGAAAAGAGAATAACAGATGCGCTTTTGACTGAAGTGAAGGCATAGCAGAAGATTTGTTTGAATGTTTATAAAGCAATGTTGCAATAGAAGAGAAAATTAATTAATAATTCATCAGTATTAAAGATAATTTGACCAAAAAATATCTCCACATTTACATAATGATAATCTTTTACCAGAACAGCAATACAGTTAAAAAAGAAGTAAATATCTCGAGCCAACACATAGATATACAATAGTTTACATGATAATAGCGTTATCTGCATAGACATCATATTCTTAGACTTGTCCAACGCGTTTGATACCGTCCCGAGCGATAAGCTATTATTAAAACTAAATTCATTGGCAATTACAGGGGATTTCTTAATACAATTAAAAAATACTTTAACAGTAGAAAACAATTTGTAAACTATAAGGATTTATGTTCACTTTTTAGGGAGAATAAGAGCGGTTTAGCCCAGTGAGGAACCCTTAGCCCTCATCAATACAATATTTATGTCTCTCATTTACCTTTGAGTTCGCTGATGGTATTCTTTTAATTAAAATAATAAGAAACACAAATGATAAAAATGATCTCCAGCTTGATATCGATAATGTTGTTAAGTATTGTGAAAAATATGAACTTGAAATTAATGTACAAATAACTAAACATTTAAGAGTAGTGATTAAAGAATGCAAGTTTTCTGGATATCAAATGTTAAATATGAATATTGATTCAGTTCAAACTCATAAACATTTAGGTGTAAGTTATGATAAAAAAAATGTCTTTTAACACACACTGTGAGTATGTCAAAGAAATCCTACTCTAGATTTAATCAATTGAAACATATTTGCAAAAACTTAAATGCAATCACATTTTTAACAATTTATAAAACATATATTTTGCCTATTATTGAATACTCAAACTTGTGTTGCACTCCAAATGAAACACAGATTATAAATATTGAAAAAATTCAAAAAAGAGTAACTAAATATATATGTAATAAAATGGGAAAAAATTATATCAATTATAATGAAAGATTAAATTTACTAAAATTGAAGACAGTTTAAGAAGAAATTTAAAAATACTCAGAACTGTTCACAATATAAAATGTAAAAATTCTAATATTCCTCTCAAATGGTTATCAAAATTAAATTTTTATGAGATAACTAGAAATGGGATTTTTATGAAAACTAACTTAAGACGAATTAATTTAGAGGATAAAAACTTTTTTAATTACTGTATTAAACTGTTTAACGATTTACCTATTCATGTAAGAAATGAATCTCATTTTAAAAATTTTGTATTACTTCTAGAAAATATTTTTTAATTGGATATAACATGTTATGTATTCAATGCATTTTTTATACTAAATAAAGAATTATTTTTATTATTATAAAGACTTCAATTATATTTTATTTAATAAGTCCCATTTAAAGCTGACTATTATGTAAAATTTATGACATAATTTAAGTTATAAATTATTGTAGAAATATGTACCTGAATAGTAGAGTACATTTGAATGGAATAAGTTATGCCAAAACCATTGATGCTTAGGAACAAAAGTTACGAAACCAAACATTCATTAAAGTATTTATAAGGTACGGAATTGATTAAAGCTTGAACTGCTTTTTATTTTTGTCTTATACCTATTTCATTATTTGTAAAATGTGTTTGCGCTAGTAATTTGTCTTTAAGTACTGTGTAAGTAAACTCTGTCCATGCATTGCAAAGAATACCACTGACAATAAGTTTTTAATATATTGAAAAATAATTTGAAACAGACATATAAAGCAGTTGAGAGCTGTACTGTTTATAATTTTTGAATAAGTTAGCTGTCCAAGTAGTCTAAAGTCTAATTACATCAAATAATAAACTTACTCACACTCCACATACACACTTCAGATAAAATTGTAATTATCTTATCTCTCAAACGAGTGCAGGTTCTTATCTATAATACAGTCAAATACAGTCAAATACAGTCAAATACAGAAACTATTTTCATTTCTATTTAATAATTTCTCTTTAATATAATTGATTAGTTTTTGTTTTATTCAATTAATATTTCAATAATAATTTCGGAGTTTATTTTTATTATAATATTTTAATTAAACTAATAAAAATACTTTGAATGACAGTTGGATTTATAAGTTATTTCACCTGTTGAACAGTTAAGTAAAGCAATTTAATTGTTCTCACTATCACTTCAATTCAAATGCCTCTTTCTATATATAAATGCTGAAAGTAACCTATAAACTTATTAGACTTCAACTTCACTGAAAAGTTATTGAAATTGCCAAACATATGATATTGATTGAATAATTTCATTGTTTTAAAAATTTTAATATCCTTTTAAGTCTGAAACTGCAAATATTTAGAAAAATGGGCGAAATTTCAGACGAAAAATTGTTTAAAACTTTTGAAGACATTCAACATATAAAAAGAGGAGAAACTCCAGAAGATATTAACGATAAATGTTTAAAATTTTGTGCCGAATATTTGGGTGGTTCTTGGGGTCAGATAACTGCACAACAAATTATTGTTAGGCGAATAAGTGGAGGTTATACTAATCAACTATACTATTGTGGTTTAGCTCAAGGAATTCCAATCATTAATAATGAGCCAAAAGAGGTTACCCTAAGATTTTATGGCAAAAAATGGTTTATGGCGAGTGATCAAAATGAACGTCTTTCTGATATGGTTATCATTCTATTGACGTCTGAATACAATTTAGGTCCAAAAATATATGGGATTTTCAATGAAGGAGAGATCGGAGAGTACATTCAGGTATGAAAAAGAGGTTCACGTATTAAATTCCATCGTCTATACACTTTATATCCGTAAACAGAGTTCAAACTAAATATAACTAAATTAAATTAAATTAAACTGACTGTGTGTTTAATGTATCTCAATTTAATTGAATTTAGCTCTACTTAGTTTTTAGCTCTAGAATTGATTTGTTGAGCGTATGTCTGGATATAAAGACGTGAGAAGGAGAAAAGGGGAGTATCATATCTTACTTAATATGAGATTTACCATTTCAATAATAACCTCAATAAAGAAGTATATTTCGAGTTCAATCATATTAGTCAGTTTCCTAAAATCAAATATAGTCTGCTTTATAAAGTTTATTATATCAAAATACATATTAACATCGATATAAATTAGTGAACTCTGATAATTAATAATCATATATTGTACTACATATGTTAGATTCTGATATCATATTCAAATTTCAAAACTAGAATAATAAAAACTTTAAAGTAATTAAACTTAAATATCTGTATTAATTTATAATTGTATGGTACAGTGCCATCAGTTCAGAATTAAAGACCAGAGTAATCCACTTCTAGTGAAAGAACTCTCTAAAATGTTGGCTCAATTCCATTCTCTTGATGTCCCGCTTGCAAAAGATTGCGATTGGCTTAAGACATATTTTGATGAATGTTATCAAAAAGCTTATGATGAGTTTCCAATTGATGACATTATAAAAGAGCTCAAAGCAAAAAATCTCATAAAAATGAATTTAAAAAAAGAATACGAATGGCTTCTCAAATGTATTGAAGCAACAAATTCTCCAATCGTTTTCTCTCACAATGATTTTCGTGGTTCTAATATATTAGTGCACGATATCATTGACGACAAGAATGCAAGACTAATAACATTATGTGATTTCGAATATTCGTGTTATTATTACAGAGGATTTGATTTAGGGGTGCATTTGGACGAATATGGCAGGACAGATATAGCTTCTACAGACACATTTCCAAGCGATCAAGTCTTAGAAGAATTTTTGAGCGGATATTTAGACCAATCAATTAAAATACACGGAGAAGAGTATGCTCTCAATGAACAAAACTCAATGAAACAATTAGTCAAAGAGGCAAAAGTTTTTGCACTGGCGGGAAAAATGTTTGTCATTATGTTTCTACTTAGAGCAAGCGAATTACCATTCAGTAAAAATAAAAATGATATAATGGTAAGTGTGAATATTATATTGTTTACAAGTTATCTAATAATTGTTGTATTTTCATCATTTCTTCAGTTGGGGGCAGAGAAGGTATTTGGTAGTTATTTAGATTTTAAAGCCAAGTTTCAAAGCGAAGGAGTTTTTACGATACCTGTTTGATTAATTAGTCGTATAATTCAAATAATATTTATATTACTAGTATATCAAAAGCTTAAATTTGAAATAAAATTCATTATGATAAGTACAGAATGTTATTTACAATAATCTCGATTTTTTTACATATTAATTAATTAATTAATAAAACTTAAAATTAATGATTTATTCGAAATTAAATAATAAACATTATACTTAATGAATAAATGCAAACTTTTATTATATAATTTTCAAATATAGCTATTATCTTCAAAATCTACTTCAAGCTCATCATCGATGGTGTATAGGAACAGAATCCAATAGATTAGGTTAAGAAAGGCAAATGTAAATGGAAATGCAAGTCTGGCCCAGGCATCCACCTTTTCACCTCTCGTTGGCTCGAGTGTTGCCAACTGTTCGATTGGCATGTCTTTCATATTAACTGATTTCATACTTATGGGCGAATCGTAGCTCTTTTTGTTTGGTTTGTTCTTAAAGTTTTCCATTTCTTGATCGTCTTCTTTTGTATTGCTTTCTATAATGAATTCAACATCAACTTTGACATCAGTCTCAGTAACAATTATGGCTTCTTTATCTTCAGTCAGAGTAATGTTTTCTTCCGTGCCATCCTCTGCTTCTTCACAATTTTTATCTGAGTCCTGATTTTTATCTTGTTTTCCTTCCTATAATAGAAATTTAAATAAAATTCATTAAACTGTGAATAAAATACAGAATTTAATGGTAACCTAATGTCGAATCAATACTGTATGGATAACACACGAAATTAATTATCTTTGTATTGAGTAATACTCAAAATATTTAGATTTGAATTTTCTCTGCGCTTAAAAGCTAGTGAGAAATGAATTGATATTTCCCTAAAACTGTCTGTAGATATTAAATATAAATTGCAAATTGTGTTTGCGCTGTACCTATAATCTGGCAGAAAAGTTCAAAACAAGATCAGAGGTCCTTTAGTTTAATCTTTTTTCAAAAAATGTTATTTCTTTACATGAAAAACTATTTTTAGAATTTTGATAGCATTAGGAGTTGTCTCTAACTTTCACTTAAGTTCTTAGTGCAGTAATATTTGATGAAAACGTTAACTATAATCTAATTTACATTAAACTATTAAAATAATCTAATTTTAAGTATTACATGAAGTACACAAACTTAACTTACTTTTAGCTTATTTTTAAACTTTCTGTTTTGATGTTTGCGTAACTTCTCTTTAAAAATTTTCTGTATTTGTTCTGCTTGTTTATGATCAACAAAGTTGACACAGGCGTACTCTACCATTGCTGTGAAAACAAATGCAAAACACATCACAATGAACCAGTCCAGAGCTGTAGCATATGTGACACGAGGCAATGAAGCTCTACCGCCAAATCCCATGGTGACAAGTGTCAAAACTGTTGTGGCACCTGATTATAACATAATAATACAATTGTAGATATACTGTATCATACATAATAACTCTCTAAATTTTAAGCATTAAGGCAATTCCGGAGAGTTCACGGTAAAATTCATGTATACCACCCACCCATTCAATTTCAAGTCTTTAACTTTAACTAAAAAGGCGTTGAAGTTAACTCAAAAAGCTCTGGTATATAACAGATCAGAGATTAATTCGATAAATTCAATTTGAAACTTGTTTTTCAATTGTGTACATTATTACAGTAACTGTGCAGATGATTATGAACTATTTTATTGTTTAGGTTATAACTGGTTTATAAATTACTATATTTTGAAATTCCTCCAGAAGTTTATTAGCTATAAGCGTACCACAGATTTTAGAAAATTGCATTAATGTCATTTTTGATTCTAACTCTTTTATAAAGAACTTTTAGTGAGTTCTTAAAGTCTTTTCTCAATAAATGATAATTAAAAGAGTGTATTTAACTGTCCAATTGATGCATAAATTGAAGTGTAAGACATACTGATGAACGACAAAAATAACAGTATGAAAAAACAAATTTAATTTACTTTTTTGTTTCTAATTTAACTTACGAGCAACATATCAAAGTGTAGAGGTACCCATTTTTATGAAATTATGTGCAAATATTAAGTACGGGATTCTCATTACGAATATCAATATTAAAATTGCTAAATATGAACTTTGAACCTCAAAAAGGCCATCACTTCTTCATAAAACCTATTAAAAGTATAGGAAAAAATGAAACTCTTTTGATGTTTTTGATCATCTCATTTTGATTATGAATTCATCAATTTTTATATAATAACAGCATTTAATGTGAATAAAGAAGTTGAGGTGATAATAGTATTTAGGGTGAAAACAGTTGTTGGTAGAAATACAATTATCTCATCAAAACAATTATACAAAAAAGAGTTTCGTTTTTCCCATACTTTCTTCCCATACTTTCAATAAGTTTTTATGAAGAAGTGATGGCCTTTTTCAGGTTCAAAGTTCATATTTAGCAATTTTAATATTGATATTCGTAATGAGGGTCCCGTACTTAATATTTGCACAGAATTTCATAAAAATCGGTACCTCTACACTTCGATAGTGTTGCTGTTAGTTTATACCGGTTTATACATTTATATCAATATAATATACGCTAATATATACCGATATATATCTTAATATTCAAAATTCTAATGGAATTATACCTGCAGTGTGTTTACTTTTCCTACCCGTATAATCCAAATGAAATATCTGAACTGTAAGCCAAACTACTATTTAAACTTTGAAAATACTGATCAAAAATTAATGAATATAACATTCATTCAAAATGAATCTAAATATTTGTGATTTGAGTATTTAATGGGAAAAAGTTGGTTCAGAATATTAAAAATTTATTAAAATTGTAATTCAATTTGAATTAATTATATGTATTACAAGATGAAAATTGTACCTCATCTTTATTTAATAAATGATTACATAATATGTTAAACCATTAATAAGTTGCTTACCGACTGCTACTCTGCCTAAAAAAAGAAAGAAAAAAAAGATTCAAAGTTTTTGAAAACAGAAAGCGAACTATAATTATAGCAAATGAATACCGGCTGCATCTGAACGATTAATCCAAAAGGAAACCCAAGACGCGCCTACAATCATAGCACACGGAGCATAGATCTGAAGCATAAAATATCCTCTTCTTCTCTGAAGAATGAAACGCACCATAATTGATGAGCGCTCATCTGTAATCATAACACATTTTCATAAGTTTAGAAAAATTAATTAAAAGTTTTGAGGAAAATTCATATCAAATTATATGGTTATTAGCAGGAGATTCAAGTCTACTGTTTTTTGTTTTAAATCAGAAATTAACGAGTCGTGAAATATTGCTTTAGACTTATTTTTTTCTCTAATTTACCGGAATATAAGCAATATTTGAATATATTTGAATTGGATTATTTGAGATCTATTGTTAGTATTTCATAGAAATCATGAATAATGATTAAATGTTTTTGGAACAAATGAGGAATATGTCTGTTAATTAATCAGATTATTATCAAAATGAGCAAACTTTACATTAAGTTATGTGTTTATGACAATGATATACAGATTGAAAAGCAGATGATGAAGCCTTCAAACAAACTTATATGTCATTATTTGAATTATCTTTTTATACAGGAAAATGTGAAATTCATTCTTGAGTCTAGACATCAAACATTAGATACACTACATTTATATGAAATTCATACTCAGAACATATAATGTAAAGAAAAAATTTGATTGATGAAAAAAATATCCATATTTGTTGAGTTTTATTCTATTTGGACTCTATAGAGTGATAAGTTTACTCTATTTCAAAGGGAATAAACTCAAATTAAAGCACTTCTATATGAATAACTTAAGCATAAAAATCTTTCATTTATTAATCAAATTTTAAGTCTAAGAAAAGATTTCCAAAAGTTCTCACAAATTTTATGTTCTCTGATTATATTATTTTAAACTAATTTAATTATAATCCCTGAGTGGTTCACAAAAGTTATATTTTTCTAAGTTTTAGACTTACTAATGATTAAATTTGAAGCAAAACCTTTCATTTGAATCAATATTTTAATTAATACAGAGCTTATAAAGTCTATGAATTTCTAATGAGTCTTAATTAATAACACTTGAAATGACAAATATTAAGCCGACTCAACATTTCTTAATTCAAAAATCCTAATTTATTCGTTGAAATTTTTGTTGACCGAATCGAAGTACTGATTATAGTTATTATTGTTGGCAATTTTATTATAGAGTACTCAATGACTAGTAAATAATTGAGTAATAATTGAGTACTCAATAACAATTATATTAAGAAAAATAGTGAAGCACACACGCACTAATGTAAAGAGATTTTTTGAGATCCTTTAAATTCCTGCTTTTCTATGTTTTGTGTTTAAACAAAAAAATTCATTATCAGTTTTCTTTGTGTAAAAAGAGTGAGATTTAAGCTCAAATAAATGCTTGAGTGTGCATATAATCAAAAATACAATTCATCATCATTTTTTGAAATGCCAAATGTGAGAAATTGTTTACACAGCTATAACATAGAATTGCATCAATTTTCAGACAATACTTAATACTTTTTCAATTAAAGTGATTTGCTTTGAATACCTCTAAAACTAGAGATTTATTTTTAAACTAGAAAAATATCGAATTACTGTATAACTGTAAAGTTCATGGATTGTGATTGCTTTTTATGTAGTGAATTGAATCATCTTTTAGATAATATTTGAATTTTGTAAAGAGACAGTTACTTTCATTTTCTTTTGAGCAAAAAGTCTTTTATAGTCTTATCATTAGAAGATATACTAATGTAGTAAATACTGTACATTCACTCCTAATAGGAGTGCCGGTACTTTGAAATGAATTACCAAAGTTTAATGAATAAACTTCTTATGATAATAATACCGGTAATACGTAAGGCAACCTTTTCTAAATACAACTAATATTAGTGAACTTTATTTAATTATGCTTATTATACTTTTATGATACAAATTCCCATACGAATAGGCTGTCATTTCAAGAGATTTCAAGTAAATGCAAAATCTCTAATGTTTAGGTTAAGTTCTTTGAAAGCACTGTATTTTTTCATTTCAAAATATAAGTTAGTGTACAGTACTTTACTATCATCGTGAGCTTCAATGAATATTCAAATAAATCAGAAAATTCACTTTAAAAGGAAAGGCTTTTTTTCTTTAAATTTACAGCAAGTTTAACTCATAAGTGAAATGTATATTATATCTCTTTATATATTATTCATACTATATTTCAACCATATATACTATACCACAAGTATTTGTTTTTGATGGAAATAAATGTATGCAAAGGAGACAACTTTGAAGATAAGAAAAAGAAATAAAATATTCTAAATGTTGAGAAAAACTTTTGTTGCTTGAAAAGAGATATGGAAATAGCTTAAAGAGTTTAAGAACTTTCAGAACAATTAGTTTAAACATTCATATAGTTATTAGAAACTTAAATTAAAAGCACATATTATATAATTAATTTAAAAGCGCTGAAGATTGTCTAAATACAGATAGAATACAACAACAAATAAATAATTTGAGAACTTTTATTGCCTTCAATTCCCGTCCGGCTATTATATGTTTTGTGTTGAAACATAAAACGAGTTTATATTTATCATATTAATTGAAATGTGAGCTTTCTTGGTTCAAAAAGCATTTAAAAACAGTTAAATAGTTAACAGCCTCAACAGCTATTAAATAACTGTAATATTCTTAAACACTTTAGAAACAAATTGTTTCTAACATTCATTTGTTGTAAACTTAAAGATTATAAGTTTTTTTATCTATTATTTAGAATACTTTATATTTGAGTGAAGTAATCGTTATTTTGAAATCAAATCATTAACTTTACTCAAATTTAATATTTTTATTTTAATGTTAATTAAATCACAACGAATTCATTTCAGGATCTAATAAATAAATAAATATAATTTATTAATCATTAACTTTTTTTTGTAATGAATAATTGAATGTTAGAAATTAAATTCGATTTAATATTTGAATCATTTGAGGCAAGACTAGCCTTAGCTCAAATTATAAATTCCAAAATGCGATAACTGTTAACAGTTAAGCATTCAGTTAACCCTTTTTGGTATATATAACTTTAGCTAAGGCTAGTCTTGCCTCAAATGATTGATTTTCACAATTTATGATTTCGCAAAAATATTTGATTTTATGATTTCATGGTTTATGATTCATAAAAAAATGTTTTAAAATATTGATCTCTCGCTAAGTTTTGAGTTAAAAAAAATAAAAAGCGGTATATTGAATACACCCGAGGCGTACAATTTCCGCCCGTTTCCGAAAATATTTTTGACAACATTCTCAAACCCATTACTTTTAACTTATAAGCTATTTTCATAAAATCCTCAAGAAATAAAACTTTATATATGCTTAACTCGAAGCTATAGTTAAGAAACGGTAAGTATTATTCATGAATAATATGATCACAAATTGGCAAAGACTGGAAAGGTTTTGCAAATGCGAACGCTTGGCATAAGACCTGCCAATATGACAGAAAAGATGCAAAAGTAATGCTCAGCATCACGTCTTATGAGTGGCCATTTCCTCTGGGAGTAAGTGCATTACAAATTTTCATGTAAGACTTGTTCATCTCATCAGACTTTGGCTCTTCCACTCTTTCGGCCTTTCACTTCACTTTTATGAATCAGTTTATGATAGAAAATATTGTTAAGACTAAAACTAATGCACTTCTTCCTATATTTTATTTATATTGATATTCAGGCAATCATTATGAAAGTTCTAACACTAAAGGTATGGTTTAACAGTACTGATGTCGATTGTTCATTAATTATTACTAATGAATATATGCACTTAAGTATGACAGCATTCATATCTCATTACAGTTTGAATAATTTGATTACTTTGAGATTAATCACAAATGCATTGGTTGTCATAAAGGCATGATATATAATGTTATGTGTAAATGAGTTAGAAATACACAATGCGTTTACATTAAATATTTCCGTTCATTTCGATTCTGACAGCATTCCAGGTTTACTCTAATACTTTGTAGATATACTGTACAGTTCTGATGATATATTTGTGGATGCTAAGGGTCAGGGAGGGTTAGAACTTAGGTTAGTTCTTCAATGTTGGTAAAGATCTATTAAGCTCAGGGTTAGTGAAAAGGATGGATGAGTGTGTGTTAAAGTATGAGATGTAAGTTACAAATGACATAAATAATGATGAGTTCACTTCAATATTTGTGTTATCTTTGAAAATATTGAATTGAAAATATGCCATTTTTAAGCCTAAATGAGATAATGCACTGGTGTATACTCTTTATATTTGAGTTGTTTGGGGCAGAGATTCCCAATCTGGTAACCATGGAATGGAAAAAACGAAGATTCTATATGAAAGATTCCAGAGTAGTTGTGTTTCAATTATATTAATCTATTTGTGCCCACACATCAAAATATTTGGACAATTATTGGTTTAGGAAACTATTTGTACAGAAAACAGAGAATTTATCAATTAATGGAAATTAATCTTATCTTATTCAAGTTTTTTCATCTCGGGAAGGATATGCGATTCCAAAATGAGTCAACTAATAATCTATAGTTTTTATAGACTTTTCCAAAATAAATACCTTTCATCTGAATAACTCTTAGTTAGAAAATTGAGAAAGAAAATGAAGATGTGTTATGTTCTATTCATATTTGCACTTTCAATCATATTTTACATATAAGAAAAAGTTTGTCGATGTTTGATATGATTAGCATCAAAACATATAATACATCCTTTTAAAAGCTATTTCGGAACATTGTATTCCTTCAATGTAAACATGAATACAAAATCATAAATAAATGTATCTCTTTTCACACTCTTAGTTATAGATTTTTACATGAAATCTGGAGATATTTATATCCTTCCTTTGAGAGGATGTATGCATTATATTTACTGTATATTCAGTACTGTACGTCAAGTTAAGATATATTGAGTAATATAGTTCTTATATAATTTTTTTATTCAAATTTAGATTCTTTTACATAAAGACCAACCAAATCGAATAGATATATATTTAAAATATGAATAAAATAAACTACTTTAGAAATTTCTGCTGACAATCAAATGAATTTCTATTACTCAGGAAATACAATTTGGCATAACTGTAAATTTTTAAACGATTTATGAGTCTTTTAGAAAAGTTAGGATTTTGAGCTCATTAATTCTCCAGATATAACCTTATTTGAAAATATTTGTTATTTTACTCATACTATATTAGAGGGAAGTCAACATTAATTTTAAGCTTTAAGTCTTTGGTAGGTTTAGAAAAGTAAGTCAAATACAAAACAAAAGTGTTTAAAAGTAAGAAATATTAAACTTTTGCTTTTACATTAGATATTTACGAATAATAAATATCACTCAGTTATTAATCTTCATAAAAAGCCTTAAAAAATTGCTTTGAGATTATATTTGCATTTATTAGAGTCTAAAAGATTTAATTTACTTAATATATCTGCAATAGGATTAACTTCAAAGAGTATTATCAGACATAATGTGGTTTCAAGATAATGAAATAAGTACACCATAGTATTAAAGTAAGGTATAACCAAAACATCTTTTAAAGACAACGGAAAATATTTGAAATTAAGGTTTAGAGTGTTTCTCTCAAAAAAGAGAAGTTTAAAAATCAAAGTATGAATAAGCAATCCTTCTTTGATTATTTTTGCAAAAAAATTCTTTAAAGGAGTTGCGATTTTTAGTCCCAAGATTTTGAACATTTTTTTATAAAGTTTTACTCGGGATCAATAGTATTAGATGAATAATGCAATGCAATATTATATGCATATTATATTTTTATTTTCTGGTACTCTTAAATCCAAAAAATAAAGTCCAAGCTATACTTAACTTTAAGGCTCTTTACTTTAACTGAATGCACACTCGGTTGCAAAACCTAAAACGTAAGTTTTTAGCTATTCTATGCGCCTAAACTTTGATCAATCTTGATAAAAAAAATTTGAATCAACTAGAGTTTGCAGAAAAATTTTTCACAAAGCCTATCAATCTACTATATCATGCTTAATATTTATCAAGGTAAATTCTGACAGCATAATTTAATAAAAATTTTTAAATTCTAATCAATGTGTAGCCTTTCGTTCACTCATCAAAATGATATGAGACCGGATACAAATTGAAATTATGAAATGTTCTTTACAAGTATTTATCAGATCTTATATGAAATTCGCTTTTTTGTCTTATTAATTAAAAAATGCTCCGCCATTAAAAATGTTATTCATGGAAATCACAATAAATTGAATTATAAAATGCATCGCTTATGTATGCCTGAAGCGCAATTTCGAAGATCTCTGACCTGGTGAGCTTGGAAAGCGCAGCTCAAGTTTTGACGAAATTCCGCGCGCGTCAAATTTGTATATCGCACGCTAGAAGTGCAGGTTTTCGGGTCAATGTTGATCACTATTCCAGATATTAATGTGAACCTCCCAATAAAAAAAATTATAAAATCTCAAAAAATATTGATTCATTTCCCAACATTTGTATAATTATAAGTTATTTAAATTTTAATCTAAAATTTAATATCCTTTCGAAAAAAATAATTTGTATAAAAATTTTTTAAATAAAGAGCCAAAAAACATGGAAAGAGCATTCGAATTATCATTGCTCTGTTTACTGGAGAATAGCCTCAAACTTTAAAGACTCTGTGCAAAACTGAAACTCTGGTAACCGTATGTGAAAAGTTTTTACGACTTTCTCTTGTGAAAGTTTTGTTACGATGACGTCTTTCCAAATAATTATATCAGAAATCGTGATCAGACGACAAGTCATGAAATGTTTATCGTTTATACAGTATAAGTATACAATTCATAAACAGGTCACAAAATGATCTGAAAACTTAGATAAATAATTTAGGTATCAGTATAGTATTGCCATATAGGCATTTTCTATATACTATCAGTAGTATAAGTGGTCAAGTTGTGCTTCAACTTAAGCCCTTATTTAATAGCTTTATAATTTGGTATTTCAAGCAATGTTTTATACAAATTTAGATTCTATACTTTATATAGCGGTATATTCTGATACAATAATAAGAAAAATTCACAAATTTAATTAAATGTTCATAAAAAGATGAACCGCCGGTTAGAGCTGATAAATGTAGGAATTTTGAGATTAGCTCAAAATGTTATCATTGTGAGAAACAATTCAACAAAATACCGTTCAATCTATTCGTCCAAAAATAACTCGAAAGCTTAGATTTATATTAAAAAGTAATCATAAGTAAAATATTTCATGCATTACATTTCAAGATAGAAGTCTTATAATTGCAAATACTTTTCTCATATTTAAAAGAAAAATATTTCAGTTATTACTAAATTGATTTTTTTCAAGAAATGGAATTTAGTTTATTGTTTTTTCAGTTAACATTAACATTTTCATAACATTTTTTTGGTCAACTCCTTTTCAGCAGATGACCTATAGTCCAGAATTAGAGTGAGATATTTACAGGTTCACCTGTATCTGCGTGGTCTAGGGATTGCTTCAAAACCAGGACATGCGGCACATCGCAGTCAAAGATTTGCGGTATCCGGGGTTCGAACTCACGAACCTTCGATCATAAGTCTGACATCTTTCGACTGGGCCACTCTCGACACCCTCGGGAAAATGTTTTGATTTGTGCATATGAGGTATTTTTGCAAAATTAAATGAAAGTGGTTAGTAGTGATCAGAAATGAACAATTCAAAGTTTTTGAATGCATTCAAAGATTCATATTTGAGGTTAGCTAAGAATTTCATTATTTACTGAGACTATTTTTTTCTCTCAGACTTATATTTTAATGACATAGAATATGTATTTGGAAAAACATAAAACAACTAAATAAAGTTATATAATATTTCATTTTGAGTAAAATATTGAGATTAAGTGATAGATTTAATAAAATATTTATTAATTCATTGCTTTAAAATTTTCTTCTCATAAAAAATTTAAAGATACCCTTGTATTGTGGGTATTGTGCACTTTGAGTAAACCCAGAACAAATTTTTTTATATGTCTGTACGTCTCAAAGTAATAAATATAAAAAACAAAGATTTAAAGTTCGTTATTAGCAAAAAATCTTTCAAATTAACAAAATGCGAATTCTGTCAATTAGTTTTTGACCATTTGGTGAAAACACAATTATCTCAAATAAATCTTTTTACATGTGTGCTAAGCTTTCTTTAATACACGAAAGACTTATTTCTCTTAAATCACAATTAAGCCTAAAAAGCTAAACCTTTGTTGATCACTTGGAAAAACTGTAGTTATATTTATTAACTTTCATTGAATTGACACATTTCACTGATAGAACGCTTTGAAAGAGCCTACGAGTAACTAAAGCATAATATAATTTAAAGCTTGTCTTCTCTATTTGTTTGAATAACAGAATAAAAGAAACTTTGATTGACTCTAGATTCTAGACTTACCTCCATTTGATACCAATTTAGTGACATTGGCTGAAGTAATGTTAACAAAATTATATTGAGATAGTGTCACGTCATCACTGATCACCACTGGATTCTGTCCTTTCCATTTGTAAACTATATCTTTTGATGTATAAGCGACTGAAATTAGAAGTTAATTGCATTAATATTAATGTATAATATAATTGTCAATATATTCACTTCTTATAAAAAATTTTGAATTTTTATTTTCAATTAAATATCAAATCAATGGTATAAAAGAGATGTATAAGTGATTTTCAAAATTTAAACCATTCGTACATTTTACTATCGATTCAATAAATGATAGACTGTTTAAATAGAATTTTAATTTTTTATATAAGAAACAGCAGTAAAAGCAATGTTTGAAATTATATATTGAAAATTAATTCGTCAACCCTTATACCCATTATACGGTATTTACACATAAATATTCAATAAATATTTCGATCCCGCCCCTGGCCCTAATTAGATAAATCCTTTTTCGATTTTATGTGATTTTTTATGAAGGATCTCAGTCTGTTATAATATTTAGTTGATTGGAGCTATAAGATACCAAGAATTCTATTTTAAAAATTGAACGCCAAATTTCGACGGGAAAAATTGTCCGACTTTTTTGACGTAAAGTATAATTTCGAAGAGGGCTTTGAGGCGAACATTTCGGTAAACGAATTTTCATCCTAACTATTACCGTTCCAAAGATGCCATTACATGTGTTTTAGCTATTAGCGTGAAAGTGGCGCCACCTATGATCCTGGGGTTACCGGTACCATATAATGTTTAACTTTTAACACATTACTAGATAGGGTAGACAGATATCTTCTAATTTCTTGAGAAATTTTTACTGTCTAATTTTCCATAGTCCTTTCTAATTTAAAAATATCCTACCTTGTCTTGTTTGATGGGTTTGATTAAGTGATACAAAAATTGTTTAAGTCGGAATGGTTTCAACTTTTAGTATCATTTATACCAAATGTTAACTTATTCTAAGATGATATGCATTTAATTGTAACAAAACTCTTTCTATGTTTGGCGCAATATTTAAAAACCCAACCTTGTAAATAAAGATAAACAATAGTTGGAGTGTTTTTATATCTTTTACTATATTTAAAAAACTTGCACAAAAATAAACTTCTTGTAAATCATTGATTTTAGCAATAATTCATAATCAATAATACAGAAACAGATGTTTATATATTATTGACTATAATTCATAAATTTATCATTTGATAAAAGTATATTTTGATTCTTTTGCTTCAAAAATAGGCATAGAAGGTGAGAATTATTTAAGGTATAGAACAATCCAATCACGAATTGAGATAATTTCCTTATACCACTATAATAGTACAATAGAGTACAATACAACTAACATAATATATAAGTGAAACACATTTTCTATAAGAATGTTTGAATGTTTCTTAAATCGGAATACGTTCAAGAATACAAATTTAAATTAATAGATGTATCGGATGCCGCAATTCAAATATCGCCTCAGAAATAATTGAGATTAATAGCTGTGAAACTTCTTTTACAATGTTTGAACTCTTATAAAATACCAGATAAAGAGGTGTTTATGGATAAACAATCTTTAAATTGTGTTTATTTTCTTTAAGTAAGTATAGAATAAAGAATAAGCACTACAAATAATAATTGCGTTCACTATTACCGTATATAAAGTTATTAGACATGATATTTGAACGACACGAATGCAGACTTGGGCTAAACGTTTGTTTAGGCTTTACTTCTTATAGAGTATAGTTTTTTTTCTATAACACAAAGTGATAATGTCTTTTCAACTTTAGATTTCGCTTTATTTTTAGAGTCATCACTACAATCACTACTAAAGAGCTGCTAACGAGTCGGTTTCTTAAAAAAATCTATTGAAATATCTGAGAAAACTATATTCTTATCAAATCTCATTTTTCAAATTTTAAAGCCTTTTATTCTAAATAAGTCGATACAAGTGTTTAATATGGTTAACAACTAAAATCACTAAAACTCGTTAGTAATGAATATAATTAAAGTAAAAGCTTTCAAATAATGAAAAATCTTTATTTCTAATACTATTCGTTTCTCTCTAATGCGGGAAACCTTGGAATAAAAATCAAACTAAAATTTCCGTTAGAAAGTTGTAACGATATTAAGAGTATTAATAGTCTCTTCTGTACAATTGATAAAAATTCTTCAATTTTAACTTTACAAAAATGAATCTCTAATGAAATTTAGCTTCTTTTTTAGCAAAAAAAAGTCATTTTCTCTTCAGTCAAATTTTGCTCGGAGTTAAGTTAAACCTAAAGCCAAAAAAATTCATTATGCAATTGAGTTGAAAGTATGATCAGAATTCAAATGAGAAAAAATGCATTATTTTTTAGATCTTCAAATTTCAAATTCCTGCCAATTTTTTGTCATTATAATTGATATTAACATTTCATTTAGAGCTTTTAGGCTAAAAAGACTGCAGTATTGGAAGAACTATAGAAAATTCTTTATTTTGAACAAGAAATCAATAAATTATTTAATGAGTTCATACTTTCATTTACAGATGCATTTAAAGCCCGCGGAAATATAGACCTCAGATCAAACTGAATGAGAGCTAAACTTATTTCTTAAAAGAATATAATATATAATATAAAGGAAATATAGAAAAAGTTTTGTTTGATAAGCAATTTTGAATTCTCGTTATTTGAATGTACAAAAGGCTTTATCGTGTATTTTCCGTTCAAAAAGTAACGATGCGTTATATAACTGTTAGGCTAACAATCAGTGATCTTAAAATCTATTGTTATATATTTAGCTTAAAATATCAAATTCGTTAATTTTGATGACTTAATAGCTATGATTTTTTTAATTTTTCAAAGGGTGTAAATTATAGAATATATTCTAAACATTTAATGAAAAAGAGCTAATGATCACAAAAATAAGCTATCGATTGAACTTAATCTTAAAGAATCAAAATAACAATACAAAGCAAACCACAGTATAAAAAGATAACACAGCGGATGATTCAGTATTCATATTGTTTTCAAATTATTAATTACCTGTAGTCTAACTCATTAAATTTCCATCAGTTTAAAGCTCATTATTCTATGTTTATTAGAATAACAAAATAATAAATCGATTTATTTTTAAACAATTTTTAAAAACTTTAGTTAAGAATAAATTAAAATAATTTGTAAATAATAAAATGACATAAGAAATACTTACAGCTACCGATTTGTAGACCACATGATTGCATGTCAAATGGATATTTACGGAGATGCATAGGACACGACGCCTTTATTGTCAGCCTATCACAGATCAAATACTAGTATAAATATCTTTGTGAGTTTTAATTCTACAATTAATATATCTGTAATTAAATTCTTGAAATATCAAATTTTGTTACTGTAATATCAAATACAATCTTTCATTATTCTTGAGTTATATGACTATTGTATAAGAATTGTCGGATCAGTGAATTCACCAAATTATTTGATTATTTTTAGTATTGAAAACAAATTAGGAATTCTATGACAGAATGTTTTCAAGACATAAACTATTGTATTGCAAATTTATCGAAATGCTTTAGTAAACTGAGTACACAGCAAAAATAATGGCCTCTGGATGTTTAATTTGAGTCACATAACTAACATCACAAACAATAAGATGTTCTCAGAAGAATTTTGTCGCAATTCATAAAACCGAAGACATCGCTTTTATATAAAATTTTGACTTAATATTATTAAAAGTCTAAATTTTATATAAATACCTAAGTTTTGGCTCAAATAAAGATTTGAGTCATTGTTCCACTAATATTATGTTTATATATGCTTCAGATCTAATTATAAGAGAAAAGTCGAAATATGCGTCAAATTAATCTCAATGTCAATTCAGAGATTTATTTTTTTTCTCGTGTATTTACTGTATAAACATCTTTATAAAAACAAGCGCTTATTCTTAAGAAAGAGTGAAATAGAAAAAATTTGAAGAATTAAAGAGTTTTTACTGAAAATAATAGTTGGATCAGAACTTTAAAAACTTTGAGAATTAACACAATGACAGCTATAGAAATAAGTTATTATTAAAATTAAATTTCAATAATACTACCCGGAATCAAACCTATTCGTTAATTGTCTTTATGGAAATTTTACATTAAAAACCTGCTGATTGACAGTGATTTAGATTAATGTTGAAATTGATTTTTTTCCTATCATTATTCTATATTAAAGCATTCTATGAACTTTTGTTTTTAAATTCAATTTCTCACATCTCTGCTGCAATGCTTGAGTTCTTCATTTGAAGCAGTGCTTCGAAAACAACACTCTGTACTGTACATTAATTTAAAATTATATATTATAACTTAGTGTTGATTTATTGATTTATTATCCAAATAAACTTTCACACTTTTAAAGCATTCAAAAAAGTCAAATATATGTCAATTATATTGTTTTCAAGAAATTGTGTAAGAATTTGCGTAAAACAGCTGAATATTTTTTATTTCCGTAAAAACTGAATATTTTTTATATCTTATTTTACTTTCTATTTTAATTTACACTAATTTTAGTACAACTTATCCGATAAATTATTAGCTGTTTCTTAATGAAAATATAATATATAATTTTGAAAATTGCTGACCTCATTGAATATCTGAGTTGTCCGTCTTGACGAACGCGTATAAACTTATTGGGTACGGTCACCTTATGCATGTAACTATTCTTGCCATTGAATAAGTAGGTGTCAGGAATCCAAACCTTCTCCAAAAACTTCCAGTCCTATAAAATAAAGATTGAAATCTTGATTAGTTTTTGAGATTATCATTAAAATGATTAAATTTTTCTATAAGTCTTATACAGTTAGAAGTTTATATAAAAGATCATATAAAAGATAATGAGCTTAAGTCTGTCATAATCTAAATGTTAAAAAGCTCTTACCATTGATAAAACCAAAAGTATCTTTTTTTCCTGTTGAATACCAAACTTAAGTCTGGGATCGATCCACATCTGACGGAAATAACAGTCCATAGAATAGATCTATTTTAAAATTTGGAATTATTAAATGAAAGACGAGATTTTCTTAATTTAATTACCATTTCGTTTTCAGAAATTGGCCCAAAGCTTCTGATTTCAATATCAGTGTAGATCGTGAGCGGTTCGCCTGAAATTACATAAATTGAATTAAATTCAATTTTATAATGTTTTTGATGCAAGTCTTTCTGCTTATTAATTATTGAACAAAAAAAGATGTTCATTAAAGCGTTAGTTAAGGCCAACCCATTAAGTAAGCAATTAAGCAAATCATTTGAACACATGTCCAATTGATTAATCAAATGAATTTCATTAATCATTAATTCTTTGCTAACTGTAAGTTAACTTAGTCTTAAGGGCTAGTATTATGCTTGAGTTGAGTTTATATTTTAAAGCTCAAAATTAATAATTAAAAATATGATTCTGAAAAGTTACTGTTAGACGATATTGTTTGTAATTGTATTCAATTTTTGTTATGTTATAAATAAACTAACATTTAATGACTTCAAATTTTACAAATAGGCCCAAAAGTCATTGTCATTTTTAAAACTTATAATACTATTATTAGTATTTATTAAAATACTTGGCTCAAAATTGTAATTCAAACGATAATTATAGATTTCTGTTATTAGTTTTATAAGATCTGGCTGGATGGCTTAGTGGTCTAGGCACTGGCTCATTATTGAGTCAAAAGTTCACACAGTTCACTGAGTGGCTGTGGGTTCGAGTCTAACTGTATGCCAA
>JAQGCH010000297.1:0-26582 GCA_034699485.1 Nanhermannia elegantula | reverse complement strand
AGCGAGAAGTGAGAGAAACATTTTTGCAACTTCTCAAACACAAGAAAGATATCACACATTTTAAGAATCAAGTCATTGCATCATTTGGCTTCATACAGAAAAGGTGTGCAAATCACTCAACTCATCACAAGTTTATTAAAGTTTATTTAAGTTTTTAATACTCTTATTATCATTATTTGAATTTTATTTTCTGTGTTAATACTATATTGTATTACTATTTGAATACGGATTAATTCTCAACGAAAGAGTGAGAAGTGAAGTGTCAATTAATTAACTATAAAAAACTTTAAATTATTGCGATTTTGTCGGATATATCAATTCCATAAATTATTTGGTAAGTTTTTAAATTATTTTTTTAAAGTTTATTTCGCTTAAGTTTTGAGGCTTTGTCACAATTATAAATTAGTTATGTATTGAATAACTTTTTAATCAAAATTTGAATGACTTTGAAGTTTAACAAATAAAGCTTTGAAAATAAAATGCTATGACTATTGGTCTTGAGTTGATCGGGAGTTCTAAATATTCACTCAAAAGTTTATGCACGCATTAGTTTATGTAAAAACCACCTGTTTTTGTATTTTTAAAATATTTTATCCTTTGATATAATTTTCCATAAAATACAAATCAATTGTTATTATTGTACAATACAATAAAGAGTGCCCTAAAATATTGATTGTGTTTTGGTTTGTTACCGATAGTTCGTTGACCATGAAAATATTTTTTGCGACTACAGCCACCTTCTCTCTCACTCTCTCATCAGTTGATCCCTTCTCTCGCTCAGTAGTATTCTCTCGTTTGGTTCTTTTATTCCTTATTTCTTTTCTCCTTTTTTTAGATCTGATTCTCTTCCCATGTATTAAATTTTTAAACGATGTGTTTTCACTTCTAAACTTACTCTCAATTCCCACGGTCTCAGCTTTAATGTTTATACATATTCATTCCTGACTAACATAATACAAGTGCCATACAGTTCTACCACTACGTAACGGTGCCTTTTTTCAAGTTCAAGTTTGCTCTCAACCCAAACCTCGATTAAAAGCGGTCGCTGCTAATATCGATAAAAAAGTGTGTACAGTTAAGTTACTTCCTTACTTTGTGTCCCCCTTACTGATTAAAAAAGCACTTTACACGAGCATTCAATTCAATAACATGTTTATACTGCTTCCCATCTCTATGTCTATAAACACACCAATTCAGAACTGTTCCTTAACTTAATTTTTTACTTTTGCGCACAATTTCTTCAGTTAAGCAATGAAACCAGGAAGCGATTTCTCTCGTCGGGATCGGACAACACCGAGGCTCGACTCGCAATCCCATGCCTGCCATCATCTTAAATCTTGCTCATTTCTCTTCAAAATCTCTCTAATCTGTCTCTCAGTCTGTCTCTTCACTCTCAGTAACTCTCTTAAGTCCCTCTCTCTCTCTCCCATTCAGGTGTAGTGTATGCATAGCCGCGAGGGAATAGATGAGTCTGAGTCCTGTGTTTGTATAAATATAATCTCAGTAAAGCTGCTATAAAAAAATGAAAAACAAATGTCAAAACATACAAAAAGGAACACCAAAACAGAGTGGTGCCCACACCCGCTTTGCACTGCACTTTTGCCATTTTTACTGTTAAGATTTTCTTCGACAAAAGCTTTCAAAATAGAGATTTACTTTCAAAGTATATTTTTTAATCATATAATGTTTCAGTGAAAATACAATCCTCTCTTCTATCATCATTACTATGTTCATATACAAAATACCTGAAGCTTTAAATATTTAGTTCAAAAATTCTTAGTTTGTACAATAATGAGTGGTCATTAAATCAGTTCCTCTCAATTTAAAATGAAAGGTTTGCAAAAAATTGGCCCCAAAACAAAAAAGGATGCTTTAAGATTACAGGTTTGCAAAAATTTATTTCTTTTCAAGCATAGAGTTATGGCTATCATTTGTCTATTGAAGAAAAGGGCAAAAGTAAAATATCATTCAGTAATGAGTTAACTCTTAAGTGATGCGACGCGTGCACAAAACCTTATATATTATTTTAGTGTTATATAAATTAAAGTTGAGTCTGAGTTGAGTCTTAAAAAACTCACTTTCAAAACACCTGCATTTTTGCATTTTTAAATAATTCAAATGGGAAGCAATTATACTACAGTTGGTTCGGGTGAAAGTTCGTAAGTTTGCTTCTATAACAAGCTTTATTGCATTTTCCGTTAAATAATGTGATTTTGTTTTTTATTCGATTTGTGCGGAAGCTATCATTATATTGACTAATAATTATATTATAATAAATTGAAAATGCAATTGATCTTCAATTGAAAGTATCCAAAAATTATTATATAATATGCAACTGATATTAGTAATTGAGTGCGAGTTAAAGTAGCATTTTTACAAGTTTTGAATTTTTCATTTTCTTTCGCTTAAATTTAATACAATGTCATGATCAAAGTCAGTGTAAGCAAAAAACGTGAGCAAAAAGCATTTGAAACTTTTGTTTCCCCGAGATATTGAGTCCCGTTATTCAGGAAGCAAAGGAAAACTAGTTCACGGTCGACGCTATGCATCGCTGTACGGCTTCGCTATGCTTTGATGCAGATTTTAATGCCATCACACAAGTCTAATGCCATGCCGTGAAGTACCACTACCAGAAGGAAACCCGACCTTTGGAGATCACAAAACTGGATTGAAAACTACTAGATTTGCCTTAGGGTGCGATGCACTGCTTGTTTTTCGGGTGTTTCAATGCTTTAATATATTAACGATATCTTTGTGATTCAATGAATCTGTTTCATACATGTAGTATTGCATGATTTCTTTCTCTAATTTGCATGCATTTCATTCAATCACTTTTCCTACAGTATAGATCACCGGTTCCCAAACTTATTTTACTCACGAATCGCTTTGCGTTATAATGAATACTTTGTGTAGACTAAACTTTTGTAAAGTCTAAACTCAGATCAAACGGTCCAACTCTTATGGATTGCGCAACAGAATAATTGGTGTGCTTTTAAATAAAATAAAATTGATTTTTAAAATTTCAAATTTAAGCAACGATTGAGTTTAAATAATAAAATGATTTAAAATTAATTAATTTAAAGTCAAATTAAAATTAATTTTAGAATAGAGTTAAATTAGTATTTCCTGTATATATGACGAGATTGGTTTACCTATTATGTCCTCTTTTGTTGGTTATTCATTTTTGATAATTGATATGTAAAAATATCATATCTGTTCTAATGATCACCAGTGATCTGCCAAATGGACTTTGCGAATCATGAGTCAAGTGGTATAGATTATGTTGAAAGACTAACATTTTGAATATCTATTTGAAAGTTTATGAAAGCATGCAATTTAACAATAAAGCTATCACTGTTGATAACCATAATCGTGAACATGTCCTCTAAATCATTAGCATTTTATTCGATGTTTAATATGTATAATAAAATTTAAAAAACTAGTATTAAAGCAGTTAAATAACAAATGCTGTTTAGCATAATATCTATGCTCTCATTTTTATATATATATTTACCTGTGCTTTACTCACTATTAAAGTGAATTGCATTGACAAACATCTGTTACTTCACACTTTTATATCTATATGTGAGCTGAGCTTTTTGTTCCTTCCTCTCAAAAACCACTGATTTTAGAGCTCTTATCCCATATTCTCACTCTATAACCATTCAAAATTGATTCAATAGGATGAGTCTCTGCTCCGATCTTCTTTCCATACGTCAACTGTATTACTGGACACCGACTTTCAGTTGAATGCGCTTTTTCTTTCCTATTTTTCATTATGCTGTCAATTATATAATTCAGTTTTGCTGAAGTTGTTCACAAGCTGTTACTTATACGATAAGTTAGATCTGGTTTTTCTTATTTAACTTAAAAACCACTATCTCTTGTTCATTGATTTACATTTATATTAAGTGAAGCCAAAGAAAAAATCAACTTATTTGCAATCAAATACCAGTGAAGTTGTAGCCGTTTGTGCTTTAGCCTGACCTGAACTGCTATTTTTTGAGAGAATTTATTCTTCTCTCTCTCTCTCTCTCTCTCTCTCTCTCTCTCTCTCTCTCTCTCTCTCCCACGTTATTTCTGATCTGTTCCTATTTGTATTGCAATTTTGATTGACAATACATTGTCATCGAGGTTTGTAATGATGTAACATATGCTGAACATCAAAAAATGAGAAATATTCACCGAATCACAGCAGGAGTGCTTCCACTGCTTTTAAACAAATAGGCATATCATTATGAGGATGACATTCGTTTTCAATATCTTTAACATATAAAATATAAGGGAAATGTATGGACTTATTGTTAGACTAGATTTATATAAGAGGAATACAAATTTTCCTTATTGTTAAACTCAACATGTACTCTAACAGTGAGATCTTGAATGTCTCATCTAAAATAGTTCTTTAACACTGAGCTCTGAGGGTATACAGTATAAGCATTAGAATAATTTTAAATATTAAACCATTCAAATTGATAAAAAAGACATTTCCAATTGAAAATTGAAAAGTAAACAAATCATTTCTTTGTCAAGTATATTAAAATTAAATTCTCTATTGTTGTGTCGCTGTTAGTATTCATAATGAATGAGAATATTAAGTAATTTAGTTCTACACGAAGTAAATAATAATAAGATTGAGAAATCTGATCGCTTTAAGGAGATTAACATTGGAATGATTGATAGATTATGCAAATTAACGATATTTTTGAATTCATTATCAGAGACTCGACTATTAAAAACCTTAAGTGAGAATAACTTATTAACAGGTTTTCACAACCAGTATTCCAAAGATTCAATTGTACTTTTAATGTGAGTTGTTTTTGAAGACGGAAACGGTAAAAATGATGATTATTTGAATGATAAGTGCATTAGAATGACTCAATGCAAAGAGAAGAAGAGGTGATAATGATGTTAAGCTTGCGTTTAATACTTGAAAGGTTTCTCCTGCAGTTCTTTTAATAGAGGTATTATTTGAATTAACACATGACCGTGAAAAGAGAGGCCACCAAAACTTCTTAACACATTTGTTCCCTACTTTTATCAAATTACACTCAACAGTCAAGAGTGATGTTTTCTTAATCCTTTTTATACGATAACGGGTCAGGTCTTGACGAGTATCACTGCCAATGTTTTTATGTATGCATAGCTGTTGTTAGCATCCGGGTTATGGATATTCAATGGACACATTGCTTGGCACAAACCGGTACAGCCAAAAAAGAAGAAATGAGAAAAAGTTCATCGCTATAACGGGTATTCTGATGGTTAGTTTTAAAAATAAGGGTAATAGGCTATGAATGAATGCATTAAAATGAAAGGAAAAAATTGGGTACAAAGATAATAGTGTAGCGAATAGTGATTGCATTATTTTATTGCAAATCTCTATGAAAGAAAAGGTGGAATCATTTGTAGACAAACAAGAAATTCGATTATCTGTTGGCATTTCTAACTGTTATACATGTTATATACCATGTACGCCAACTTTAAGGAAGTAGTTCAAGACCAGGATGTACTCCTACTGATAGCTCAAAGTTTAAAACTGACACTTTTTAATGTCGTTTTTTTCCTCGAGTAAAATGAATAGATTTTTCTAAAGTGTGAGCGCAACAAGTTTTTTAAACATACATAATAGATGTCATTTGATTGACAACTATAGTATTGTTAGAGAAACTTGTATTTTAACTCTTGTACTTATTTCTATAAAAAAAAGTCTGAGAACAAGACAGAGAGATGACATCAGATTGTATTTTAACAATCAATCGCATCAAGAATTCAATAAATACTGATAGCTATAGCAAAACGCTTCCTTTTTTAGTATCTTATGGCAAATATCAAATTGACGGAAGGAGTTATTGTTATGCTATGATATGCTTTTCGTGAAGGGCAAGGACGTGTTTACTTCTTATTCTTAACGGGCGAGTCCCGCTCCAATTGTGCTACCAGTGAGGGAATAAGAGTGAAGAGAGTCATACATAGACGACAGCAGAGAGAGAGAGAGAGAGAGAGAGAGAGAGATGAGTGGGGAATATGCGGCCGGTCGTTGAACTTTACCTGCTATTCGCAGAGAGGGAACATTTCTTTACTGATTTTCTCTTTATATCAGACTATTTCCTATTTTCGATTTGCCATTTTATAAACATGTAATGAAAATAAAGCTCTTCTACTAGAATAAGGTTCCAAAATGTCTTATAGGTGATTCAATTTGAAGAATTAAATGTCGATTTAATTAACTTAAGTAAATATAAATAAGTTTAAACTTTTATAATAATAGTTATCGGCAACGATAGTACAATCCCTTGAGGTAACATTGAAATTGGCACATACCTCATACCTCATACCTGTCTTTTAGAATGTTGCCAAACGATTCTCATTCTGGGACATGGTATGCAGTTTTCAGTTAAGGGAGGGTCTAATTGTCGGCCATCAAAGGGGAAGAATTGAACATTTTTTTGCTTTTAATGCTTTGCTCGTCATTGTTATCAGTGTTTAGCGACCGCTACTGTGAATTGTACCGATTCCTTATGCCATTTAAGATGTTTTAAAAGCATAAAAACAAGCGCTGTTTATAATGGTTGAAGAATCACAGCTAAAGCTATTATGCATTTTCCTCTCACTATTTGATAGCAAAGGTTAAGGTTATTTAAGGGAAAGGAAGCGCTTCTCAATATTGAATTTGATTGATATGGAGGGTTTACAACTGTTAGTCTCATTCAATTTCTTGTCCTGTTTATACCTTATGTCATACTATTTTGTCACATATCCATTAAGGTCTCTCCACCATAAATAGCACTTTAAAATGCTAATTAATCGATTTCATTTCTGTGTGAAATGCGTTCTTTCAATGCAAAAGTGCTTTCAAACTACAAATTCTACGCTTTTTATGCATCAGTTTCCTGAATATTATTTGAAATGTTACGCTCTATGACTTTAACCGCTGAGTGTAAGGGATGCTTATGATTATATAGTGCGAGTAATATTTTTATATTTCCATTTCAAGTGTTTGTCTGTATTTCAGTGTTATGTACGAATTTACTGCAATAGTATTTGAAACATTGAGTTTATAAAACTTTTTAAAAATATAACTATATTGAAGGCTTAGCTTTTATATTGAATTATATTAAATTAAATAATTCAATCCCTCGATCAATTTATTTTATAAGAAAATAAAGACGTTGTATAACTAACTTATCTAACTGTAGTGGTCAAAAATATTTTCCTGTTATTCAACCCTATTCTGCGTTCATATTCTTGAAAAAGTATTTTGATTAATATTTTGAGTTATAAGTTAATGGAAATAAGGTTAGAAAAAAATCCAAATGATAATTAAGTAGATTTAATAAAATAAGCTAACTTTGAAATTATGTCATATATTAGAAATAGGGCTAAAATGAGTGATATTAAGAACAGTTTTACTTATTTATCTTGTCATATAGTTAAATAATTTTATAGTAGAATAGCCAATGATAACAAACTCCGTAAACTAAAGTACAGTACAGTGTATGATATAGTAAAACTCAATTTTGGTAGCTTTCGGCCATTGATATATTAGGATCGCTCGTTTGGGCATCAATTAAATCAGCGATGCATTAAGTAGGCTTTGGTTATGAGATTTAATTTGAGAATTTCAACTTTTTCTTTACTCGAGTATTGCTTTTCAATTTTATATTATTTTTATAATGAATTACTCTCTTTCACATGACTACATATGAAAGTAGTATTACTTAAAATAGTATTTTCCTTTTCTCTTCTTTTCAAATGAGGCTACCAGTAGTTGTAGAGGATGTTAGCGAGAGCTCAAGCGAAAGGATGACCCATACATACAAACTATAAAAATATACAAAAGGCTCTCTTTCTTTTATATTAACTTATATTGCCTTTAAGTTTGATTCTCTCTATAGTTAACTGTAAAAAACAGTTATGTTTGTTATTGAAAAACTGCGGAAGTAAAAAAAATCTCTCCACTGACAACACTCTCTTTCGCACGATATCTCTCTCTCTCTCTCTCTCTCTCTCTCTCTCTCTCTCTCTCTCTCTCTCTCTCTCAACTTTTCTTTTATAATAAGAACTGTGCGGTTTTCTTTGTTCGGTGAAAACCAGACAAAATTTAGCTCATAGTGAAGTTTTAGCTTGAAGACCATCTGCATGGTTATTGCACTTGACCTAAATTGCGGAAGACTTCACTTTAAGGAAGAAAATGGTTCCTAAATTTAGTTTAATGCTTATTACTTGAATGCAGATGTTTTACTTTCTGACAAGTCGTTAAATTGAATATTTATAAATTATAAAAAATGTTTTCTCCCACTCTTATAATCCTGGAAAATAATTATATTGAGACTCACATTCTGTCTATAGTTAATTTTCGTGCTATTGTTTTGTTTTTTATTAAGAGTGAAATTATTATAAATCCAGAATCACATGCCATCGAAATTGATCCAACTATTAATAGTTTCAATCATAATCATTAATACTTAATACCCTTGAATTTGTCAAATCATTGGAAGGTCAGAGACAGTGAAAATGTATTGCGAATACCATACCTTCGTCCTTGCTCTCAACGAAATTGTTAAGAGAAAGTTTTCTAGCCTTAAAGTGTTCTCCGCCTAGAATTAGCAAAAAATGCAATTACAATGTCAAAGACATCATTGCCAAATGTTTTCTTTCCGAAATTACTTTCTTGTAAAATGATTATTGAAAATAATATTGATTTCAAAGGCGTGTTTTTTGGATAATCGAATTGTGTGCTATTCAACTGTTTAAAAATGTGGAGGCCTTTCAAACCAAGATTCAATTTGAGAGGTTTGCAAATTTGGAAATTATGAATATTTGATAAACGAATTTACATCCTTGAACACAACAATAAATAATTAAGTAATGTAATGATGAACAATCTCGCTCTTAGGCATCCTTGAACTAGATTTTTGGTGTCCAGTTTCAAGTTTTTTACTCTTACAATTGATATTTAGGAAAAAAAGTTATTGTAAAGCTGTTACATAGGCTGTTAGCCTACTCTACATTAGTCTATTTTGCATTTCTCACTCTCAGTTAAGGAAAAGAAAAAATTTCTAACTTCACGAATAAGTTTACTTACCATTCACTTGAAATGAGTTAAAAACCAGTTTTTTCTGTTTCATGACACTTAAAAAACTTTTTTACAGTTTAACAATAATTGCTAATTATAACAATGTGCTGCTTAAATACAAGTTCAACTGCGAACTTCTCGGTCAAGTTCAATTGGGCTCAACGTTTTTTTCGTGTTTTACAATAATACAATTCATGTCTCATATGAAGTGTTTAATGCATCATAAAAGGTGAAAGTTGTTTAATTGAACTGAGAAATGAGATCTGTTTAATAAATACCTTTAAAGCCCAATATAATTATTTGAAATAAATGTTATTATAGTTGTAGTGAAGGACGAAAAACGGGTTGGCCGCTAAATATTTTGATCGTATGTATGCGGAAATGCGAGAATTAAAATATTGATCACATTTGTTATAGCGTTTATTTAAGTCAATTTAGAGGTTAACATTTGGGCGACTGATCATTCATTCTTTTCCTATCTCTCTTTCCATCCTCTCATTCAATTCTCTAACATGTATTTGAAGGCCAATTACTTAAGAAACTTACTGAAATCGCATTAATTGTAACCTTACAAGTTTCGAAAGTAAAACTGGAAAGTGAGCCCACCTTAAGATTGTAATTAAAGTGTTGACTCAAAGTTAATGCTTCACTTCTTTTCCTGGAATATTTGTAATGATAGCTGATTCACAAAATTGATAAATTGAGTTAACAGATCGTTTAAATTATTTTTAATCTTCAAACTGATCAAAATTCAAAAATCTTCTCCAAATGGCTATAATTATATTTATGTGATCAAAAATGATAAATTCCAGACTTGTTTTCCTGTCGATAACTAAAACATATCTTTTTGACTGTTATGAGGCACTAATATTATTGCCTTTTTCCGGACTTCCACGAAAGTTTCGCTCTTCATTGCATTTTCCCATAGTTGTAGTGGTCCTCAAAGTAATATATAATAACAATAATAAGTTGTGAGTGAGGAGAAAGTATCCACTTTCAAAAAAAAGGGGAACTGACTGGTCAAGAAAGTAGTTTTGTTTTGTATCTGTACGGGTTATTTTGGTCTGTCTGGTGCGCTTTCTTGCGACCCTGACCTTATGCATTGATCTCCGCATGCATTTCATTTTAAACGTATGCAAGTGAGTACACTTGCGATTTTATTTTCTCACAGTTAGCAAATACATTCTTTGACAACACAAGAAAATACAGCGAATTCAGACATTCTAATAGTAATAACAAAGTTTTTTCTGACACTTCCGTATTTTTCCTCTCCCTCTTTCCCGAATCATGAGAACATTGGGAGATTTCGCTTATGTGATGAACAAAACATGAATTTATAAATTCACTTTTTGTTGTTTTCAATTGTTCGGCAAAGTCCACCCTCACTCACATAATCTCGAAGGACCCAAACAACTCTTTTCCGTAAATATATTTGGTTTGTTATTTATAGTGGTAAATGACAAATATATTTATCGCTTGTGGTCCAACTGCTTATTCCTAGTGAATGAGGCATTTCCTAACTTATTGTATACCTACAGTCTGACTGATAAGTGTTTATCAGATTATTTACATTATTAACTTTGTAAATCAATTAAACTTTGATTATTCACAGAAAGAGGAAGTGTTAATGCAATCAAAAGATAAATACCAGTCTTAGCAGATGTCTCACAAGTTTTCTAATATCGATACATCCTGTTATAGCTTTTTTGTTGTCATTTAGAAATAAGGTCATAGAGACACAGTCCGGGACTATATGAGATGGACAGTAAGAGAAATTGGTCAGTGATAGTCTAAATGCTTCTACTTTTAACAGTAAAATGCGGAAGAATTACGAGAAAGGGAGAGAAAATGGAGAGTAGGAAAAAAGTGTAATGGGAAAGCATTAGGGGATTATAAGCCGGTAAAAGTAGAGGTTAATCGGGGTTTCACTTCTCCCTTCCGGATACTGTTATACCCAAACAGTTGTAGTATTTTTATTGGAGTGTGATATTGATGACCACTAGCCGTTCACTTGTTCTCATTCACTCAGAATATTGTCAGTCTTGCTCTCAACCAAACCGCATCAGGATTACCATTAAAGCATTCTCTTCTATGTAGCAGTTGTTTATATACTTTTGTTTATTTTGGAAAAGTTATTGAATATTTTTTTAAAAGTGCATTTTTATTCCCATATTTGGGTCATTTGTTTTACGACAAAGATTTGTGTCCATAAGTGCATTGTATTATGTCTTATATTCTACTCATAGTAATGATGAGTGAAGCTCTTTCAACACTTTTAGTCTGAACACATGAGTGAAGTTAAAGTAAGAAAAGTTTAAAACCATTTCACGTTCTACTCAAATATGACTATTTTTTGTCTCCTTTACACTTTCAATTGATTTGGTTTGAGTTTGGGGTCTGTAGTGTTGTGTGAGACCCAATAGTTACTTTTGAGCTCATTTTTGATGTTACATAAAACGCATAACAGTTTTTTCTGCTTTATTGCATTGATGAGCCGTATATAAAAGTGACTTATAAAATACCACTTTTTTCTATACTTAACTGCCGACAGTTTAAAAGCGGTTCTCTGTTTTAGAATGAATTGCATGCAAAAGTTACTTTCACGGAAAAATTTTTAAAAACTAAACCCTCAGTTGATTACTTGAGTGAATAATCTGTGTGACGGGATAAGCGATGCTATCACTACTCTATTTCTGTGACATTGCTTTTATAAAAGCCTCAAATAAAGTGAAATATAAGAAAAAAGTTTCTGTAATACCAAAATAGCCACTCCTATCACTCATTGCGTATCATTTTTTCATAAATTTACAGGTTATCCGCTTTGGTCAAAATCTTCAAAAGAGAGGACCATTCACTAACTCCCGAAGAATAGGAACAACGTTTTTTAAATGGTGCACTTTTTTGTCAACCGCTACACACAAAAGTAGAACATAAATTAGGGTAAGTGTATAAGTGAATTAAGTGGCAATATCTATGAATTCGTTTAGCGTTTTATGTAAAATGTATGTGTTTTGTAAGTTATATATTAAGTGTGTGCGAGTGTGTGTGCATTTATACATCACTATAATATTGAATGTACTATATGTGTATGGTTTGGATGACATTAGAGAGCAATGTTATTACAAGTGTGTGGACTCACCGAAAAATCGGTACTGATTTGAATAGTCGCCCAGTGAGAGGCACAGCGTGAAGAAATTGAGAAAAAGGGAATGAAATGCCTTTACTTTTGTTCATTTTTCGAATAGAAGCGCTATATTGTGCTGACATTACGTAAGCGGTAGTCACATATAAAGAGAGTCACCTTAGAATCTCCCGTCTTTTAAATAGGAACTAAACTATATAACTCATATACTTTATATATATTGCATAAAATAGAGAGAAAAGAAAGAGAAGAGGGATTAGTTCTGTTGGAAAGTACAATATTTGTCAATGACGGGAAAATTTTTCGCTTCAACAGATCTTTTTGATAAACAGCGCAATAATTTTCCCTCGACAGCCTTTTCAATAGGGTTTGGCCGAGTGAGCTCTAAATTCATTTACTATCATGCAATTGAATACTACACTTCCAAACTGTATGCGCATTAAAGGACGCTTCTGTGTATAGCATCTCCTACTACATACCCTTACATCTGATACACATCCTTATAATTCCTTTTAAATCCATCGGATTTAAAGAGCATTTTAGTACAAAAGCGATGCGAACTAATATATATAACATTAAAGTGAAGAGTGTGAACATTTTTTTATTTTTCAACATAAAGTCAACTTTGTATAAATTGGTTTTATAGAAATTGGAAAGTGAAGCGCGAAAAAGAGCTGTATTTTTGAAAAAGAAGGGGATCCTGTTTAGAAACAACTTGCACTTTGGTTTAAAGCGCACTTAAAATGAACTTATAGTTGAGCCGACTCTCAACCAATTGGGAATTACTCAATGAATAGAATGATTGCCTGGTGCCAATGCGAGCGTTAATTGTGTACACAATTTTGTTTATTGAAAAGCTCTTTAATAATTTTCAAACGCTTTATATTAGTTTAACGCATATCAAACTTTCGTTGCAAAACGAACTTAAATTGAAAAATTTTTAGACTACTTCACACCGAGTGTTTGAATAGAGAAAATGGTTCTATAATTTAATGCCATTTATCAATCAAATCGATTTGTCAAAAAAGTTTAGTTCAAATCATTCAAATAGTTTCCGTCGATATTTATTTTATTTAACAAATGATAGAAAAGTCTTTGCGATCATCTTTTCAAATAATCTTATTTTTGTGTTGACCAAAGAAGTTGCCGAAGCATTTTATAGTGAAAAGTGAACTTAATTAGGACTTCATGAGTGATATGCTTTATAAATTTTAATCTATCATTATTTGAATATCAGTTTCAAGTTTTTATATTTATGTCTTTCATTTGTAACGCAATCAAAACACATAACTCAAAGCCAGCAATCATTTATCTAAATACTAATATGTATTAATAGATTAATTCAAGAATAAGTTTAAATTCTTCCTGAACTTTAGTCTATTAGACACAAATCTTGTTCGTGTTCATTATCGCTATAAATTTGGCAGAATTTACAAATAACATGTGAATCTGTTTTGATATTTTGAGTACTTCTAAACATTAAGAGTTTTGTTTTCACAGCTATATAATGATGAATCACTTAATTATATGAAACGTTTAATAAGATTTTAATAAGAATTAAAATAATTTTGTTATATAATCCTTGGATTATTATAAGCAGCCACTAATGAATGAAAAGCAATCCTAAAAAGAATTGCATAACAATTGGAAAACGTTAGCATAACTTGTTTGTAGAAAGAAAACGAAATTCATTAGGTTTGCATGTACTGTAGAGTGCTTTAAACAATTGCTAGTTTGTATTGAATGAAAAAGTAGTTCTATAAACTGAAACATATCTCAGATAACTGACAATAGAATAGTAGGCTTACAGTATCGCATAGGACTTTAATAAAATGATAGTGAGAGAAGGTTTTATGTGATTTAGTGATTACTGTTGCTTTTTCAAGTTCAAGGCAGGACTTTCTCAATGCCGTTAGAGATACGGTTACCGTACCTCCGATGAAAAAAGAGACTGTTATAAACTCATAACATGTACTCATTTTAGCGAAAGGATTTTGTAGGGCCTCATACTTAGAAAAGCAATAATTGGTTTAATGTGCGCCACAGATTACATATTTAGATCATTTTTATTTTATGGGGTATAAAATGTTTAAAATTTTGCGATAGAATTAGAGTTAACACAAACCGATAACCCAGACGTCTCTTCATTAAACCGTAATAATGTTAAATAGACAAACACACGAATTAAGGTTTTTGTTGCGCCAAAAGGCAAAATAAAAATTTTATAAAATCAAAAAAGAGATTATTTTTACTCTTTTGTATGAGAAACAAACATTGTATGGGCTACTAACCTATTTTTACCTTGAATCGCTTTCTCGATAATGGCTCACAATTATAGCTGTTTATAATATTTAGTTAAGACATGCTCTTGAATATCATGTGCTCCTGTGTTTGCTTATTATTAATAAAGGTCTCCGACCGATAACAGCTTAAAAATGTAGTTTTATATAATGCAATATATTTTGCTGGCGTACAATCTTCACCTTCACCTTTATTCTGATTAGTTAGTACTGTACTGTACGTTGTATGCCGCACATACTTACACTATCATACATTAATTTTATTAAAAAATAGCTAACTATTTAACTCTATTTTATTTCAAGTTTAATAAGTCTGTCTTTAAATCTATTTTGATAAATATGTTTTTACTAAATTTTTAGTTTTAAAACTTTAAATTATAGATTGAATGTAAATAAATGTCTAAATCAAAAAATTAGAAGCATATTATTCTTTATGTACTGCCTCGTATGAAAGCCTGATCTTATCACTTTCACTAAAATAAAACTTACATTACATGTTATGATTAAGTACAAGTGTTGATATTCTGTTAGTATTAATAAACTATCTTTACTGCTATTCTTATGCATTTATTGTGAAACATATAAAACTTTTTTTAACTCAAATTTATTCGTTTCAGATTCAAAACTAAATTAAAGACTGAAAGAGTGAGAGACAATAAACAAATCAAATTTGGTGGTTATCATCAATATGTTCAATAGGAATTTGTTGGACATATGTTCATTACAGACGTCTGAAAGAGTATTTACGAATTGAGGTGAGACAAAAAGTTTTGCCTTAAGATTTGGGAACTCTAAACTCCGAAAACACCATCAAAATATAAATTGATAATTTAGCAAAATATTAAACCACTTAAATGTTGAAAAAATGACAGCAGAAAGTCAACAGTTAAATGAGACCAGAATAATACGTCTTAGAATAATAAAAAATTCATATGCGAGCATTGTTCTGTCTAATTAAATGACGTGTTATCTCACTCTTAATTAAATAATCGCATAGATAGAAATGTGATAAACTATAAAGTTTTAACTCTAAGTTTGACAAGAATAGTGTTTCAAGAGTGACCAAACTATGTTCCCAAATATTATTTATGATACACGATCTCCTATTTAAATCAGTTAATTTCTCACTATTTGCAACCTATATAAGCATTTTTTATTTTTGTTAACAGACACAGATTTGGAAATTCAATTAATTCATAAATCGGTGTTATGAATAGTTTTTAAACATAAATTAAAATTAATAGACAAACAAATTTGCTTATTCAATAATTAATACTTAATATGATGTGTAATTTAATTTGATGTTTTCGGTGTTTAGTTTTTCTCAATTTAAAGGCTAAATATAAGGTTAATGCAAAACGATAGGCACGTGAAAAGGTGAGATTATCAAATGAACTCAAGTCGGCTCATTTCAATTTATTTGTCTTTAAATGTTTTTATGCGAAAAGTTATCTAATTCTCTGTACCGCTACTCAGACGAGCTTTTGCACTGTTTTACGATAAAGAGGTATCGTAGAGTATAAGAGCTCACTTCTCACAATATATTCAATGTTGAAGGAGGTCTCTCTGTTAGATCAAATTATTTTTCTGAACCAATGTTTATACATTTAACTTTTTAACGATTGCGAGTCATAAAAATTATTAAGTGATTATTACTTTATATAATCCATAATGAGGTTGCTTTCAAGTTTTGATCTCAATCCTGAGCCTAACTATTACTTTGAAGACAAATTAATTGGAGATCTCTTTAATGAATTAGAGGTAATCGGTTTATGCCCGTGAGTTTAATTGAAATCTAGTCATTTCTCTAACTATTTCATTATAGTTTGCCTTTTAATCAACTTCATTCATGCTATTTAACCATTTTTACGAAATTTTACTCAATTTTATTTATTTTGTATCTGTCAACAGCTCCATAGGATGGAAGATGGAGTCTGGGACTTAAGTTCAATAGCGGAGGAAGATTTTGATCAATTAGCTGTTTATTTAGTTCCCGATCAACCATGTGATGATACAACACATAAAACTGCTAATAATAGAGCTGAGGCCAGTTTGCCTCGAAATTTAATTCTCAAGCCTTCACAAACACTCAGCGATGTAAGTATTCATAAACTATTGTCATCTGCAAAATAAATCTCAATTCTTTGTCTTATTGCGCAAAGTTTTAAATCAGATTCAATTCTTTCGATAACAAATTGAAGTTATTTTTTGGATAATTATAAATATAAAAGTTATTTATTGATAATAAGTCTAACTGAAAGCGAATATCAGTTTTCAAATTTAGTGGTTTTTGTAAAGAACTATTTTTATCGAATATTGAGTTTACGATTAGTGATAAACTGATTGCATGATCAGCTAACTTAATAGAGTCACTGACATTATGCATATCATAAAAAGTGATATCTTGTTTTGACTAAATGTTTATTAAGCTTTTCAAGGTTAGCATTCGGTTCTTCAGTCTCAATGAAATCCTTTTTCAAAAATGTGATTAAGTAAATATTTCATGAGCTTAACAGTTGTTTATTATTTGACGTGACTATCATTTTCTGTTTTCAACTTTCACTCATAGTCGCTGTAGTTAAGTTCCCCTCATTTTCCGTTAGTTCATCTCATTTAAAATATATGCACAATTAGTTTTGTATTTAGCTGGCAGATGAAACTCCACATTAGTTACCAAACTGATTACATTATTCTTCAAAAATTTGTTTCCCTCTCTTTGTTACTGCGATTTAAGTGCGAATTTGGTTTCGTTGAATATAATCATTTGAATAGTAAGAGTGTTTTTGAAAGCTATTACAGCAAACGCAGAAAAAAGTTTTGATAAGAACGTCTGGTCGTAATGTAGTGTGAAGGTTGCAGACTGTGTTCAAAGTACAACAAGTATAAAAGTACAAGTCGTTAAACATGTAACTCATTGAATAATCAAAATAACTTATATACTTATATTTATTCAAAGGATTTAAAAGTTTTTTCATCTCTTTTATGATAATTGCTTATAATGGTTGAAACAAAAGAAATGTAAACTATAAAAATGAACAAGTTATATAATACATAATATAAAATTATGATAAAATTATATGGTTCAATGTTATTTATTTGTGTGGTCAGGTTCTTGGTGTTTGGAGCACAGATTACATTCCAAGAGGCACACGCTTTGGTCCCCTTGTGGGAGACATATATGACAAAGACGATGTGCCCAAAGATGCAAACAGAAAATACTTCTGGCGTGTGTACACCGGATCCGATTCTTATCACTACATCGATGGGTTTGATGCGTCCAAATCGAATTGGATGCGTTATGTCAATCCGGCGTATTCTAACGAAAGCCAAAACTTGGTTGCGTGTCAGGTCAAACAAAAAATTTACTTTTACACTATTAAACCTGTTCTCCCGAACCAAGAACTCCTGGTCTGGTATTGCAAAGAATTCGCTGAAAGATTGAATTATCCCTTAACTGGCGAACAAATGCTCATAAGAATTCGTATGTTATACTTTACTCATTACTCATTTCATTGATTGATAAATGATTGTATTGTTTATATCAATAAAACTCAATTATTTATTATATAGGACAACAATTGCTTCCAGACAGCAAAGAGTATTTCGTTGGAAATACAAGATTAACACCTACTGAAGGCAGTACAAGAAGTGATGAGGGCTATCACAGCAATGGCTTTCATGACGACCATTTGACACCACCAGAAGATAGTAGTGATAGCGATATCGATAATTATGTACTGGACTTGAGGGCAGTTAAGCCTAAGAAGAATGACAAAGAAAAGGAAAAAATTAAGACAACAGAGGTATCACTGGTTCACTTATTTTTTGGATGATTTAATAAAAATAGCTTTGAGACTAATTTTTGAATTGTTGAATTCTAGATCGAAGGCAATAGTCATTATAACAATGATAATGAGTTCCGAATGGTTAAGATAAAAATGCCAAAAGCATACCATTATCGCACTTCTGGAAGTCCCCCAAACGGTAAACGAAGCATTAGTGCTGATGATGAAAGCGATTTAGTTATCGCTGACTCTAAGAAAAAAGAGCTCGAAAAGCATTATTCAGTAGCGGATCCTTCGAGTCCGACCTATGCCACAAGTCCAAAGTTTCCGAGTGAAGAAAATTTGAACGAAAATCTTAAACGAAGCGGTGGTGCGCCTCCCAACTGTTCTCCAAACTCATCCCCAAAAAGCAGTGAATCAGCATTTTCTGTAGTACCCGAAGGAATGTTTCAACGAATTACAAACGGCAACAGTACAAGTCCTAAATCACAGTCAGCCAACACAACTTCCACCGGAATATTGGAAAACCTGTTGATTCAAAGACTACACGCGGAAAGAGTTGCGGCCGCTATTCAAATAGCAGTGACTTCAGCTAATGGAATAAATTCGGCGAATTATACACCGAATAAGTTTAATGCAGTTAAAGAACCGGTTCGAGTGATTGTAAATGGAGACAACAAGTCAAACAATGATAATTCCAATGGCAATAATAACATTAATCATCATAATCACAATTCATTGAATGGAAGTGCGGCCAAAGCGGGCACTGAAAACGGTCATGTTATTTATCCACATAAGAAAAGCTACGGTCGCTTCGTTAACTCGAGTGGCAATAGTCCTGAAATGCATAGTCCAGATTCGACTGATAAGAACCATAGTTTAAATATCGTAACCTCTGCGGGTGGAAGTCCTCCAAACTCTGCATATCCATCAATGCCACCGAACGCGTCTAATTATTTATACGTGAATGGAATGACACCCCTGTTCTCTCCGGGACACTTCAATATGTACGCCTACTCAGCGATGCAACACGCGGCTGGTCTGCCACCACCCGATTCAATGCATGCCTCACATCATCATCTGAACGGAAGAGCACAGAACGGCGCGTCTCACTTCCATCATCCAAAAATACCACTTGGAATCGAATACCCATCAGCTCATCCTCTCTTACAGAGATCTCCACCAGGAATTGATCCTAAGAGTCCTTATGCAAGTGCGCGATCCAATGGGACGCCATCTCCTCCATCTAGTATTGCATCTATTTCCGGGAGTGGCCCATATTCGCCGAATGGAACAAACCGTGGCTATCGATCTCTGCCGTATCCGCTCAAGAAAAAGGACGGAAAAATGCATTACGAATGCAATGTTTGCTACAAAACATTTGGACAGTTGTCTAACTTGAAAGTCCATCTGAGGACACATTCAGGAGAGCGACCCTTCAAATGTTCAGTTTGTTCAAAGAGCTTCACACAACTCGCACATCTCCAGAAACACCATTTGGTACATACGGGTGAAAAACCACATCAATGCGATGTTTGCAAAAAGCGATTCAGTTCGACAAGTAATCTAAAGACTCATTTACGGCTTCACAGCGGACAGAAGCCATACGCCTGTGACTTATGTCCGGCAAAATTCACTCAATTCGTTCATCTCAAGCTTCACAAGCGCTTACATACCAATGAAAGGCCGTATACGTGTCAGACATGCAATAAAAAGTACATAAGTGCCAGTGGGCTGAGAACACACTGGAAAACAACTTCATGTCAGCCAAACGCAGTTCACGGAGACTTCATTGATATGGAACTGACGCGCTCCAGCTCTGCCTTCTCTAATGGCAACTATTCTGATTACATGATTAATGGAAAAGACTCACCACTTTCTAACGGCAATGGATATCATGAAAATGGATCACTCAATGGCTATGAAGATGAAGAAGAGCTTGACTGTGATGACGACGAGGAAAGCATTCAAATCGATGAAGTGGAAGACTCACAATCTTCGCCATTATCACTAAATTCTTCAATTGAAATGTCTAAGTATGTGAGCAGCACTTTGCGCAATGGTCTGCCCAATAGTAACACTATTGAACAAAAACCATCCGTGAGTCCAATATCTTCAGACGAGCACTTGAGTAAGTCCTGTACAACTGCAGAACGAGAGCTTTCTATAGTTGGCAAAGAAATGAAACCACAAACTGAGTGTAAAGTGTGAAATAAAGCCTATCAGCAAATCTATCGTAGCTGTGATTATTGAGCGTGTAGTATATTATTATATTATTATAAGTTATTGATATATAAATTTTAAATTATTATATTCTTCTCTCCCTATGTGTTCATAATTTACTATTAAATTAAATTTATTTGTATCTGTATATTGTCTAAGACACCATTTTCACGATATGTCGAATCAAGTTATCAATTGAATAGATTTTGTAAAAATTTTATTAGATTTAAATGTTTTTGATTTAGAGATGCTTTTGATTGGAAATAGTTTGCGACAGAATTTAATTATTGTTTGCTTTAATTAATGTCTTATAAATAGTTAAATAGATCTTGAAATGAATGCACAGCATAACTATTATGATAATTATTGAACATGAATATTAATATATATAAATATAAATATTATATAAGTATAGTTTAAAGCAATTAATTATAGCGTTTTCTGTATATGACTTGTGTAACTCATAACTAATTCGAAAAGATGTATAGCTTTGTATAGCTTAACACTTTAGCCGATTTTAGTTCATAACCTATCAAAGTTATGCGTAGAAAGAAGCTTATTATTCAATAGTTTACGTTCATTTTGCCAATAATTGTTTCTGTAAAAAAGTAATTTAAGATTAAGTGCAAAAATATCTCTGTGAGAAAAATGCTGAAAATATAACTCAAGTTAAGAACCAATAATTACTACTAATGTTCCTGCAATTGAATTAAAGCATCGTTTTATCATATATTATGTTTGGGAAACAAATTTAAGTTAACAATTAATAATGAGTTGACGGATTGCCCACCGATTATATATATAAAAATATAATATAATTTTCCTTTAAAGCACATTAAGTTTAGTTTGAAAAGAGTTAGCTCTTTATCAATTCCAAACAACTTTATTGTTAAAACGATGATTACATACATTATTATTATTATTATAAACATATATTGCAATGTAATAAATGGTATAATTAATTGAATTTATAGAAAAGTGAGTTACAAAAAGTGTCTGTTTTCATAGTGTTTTGATCGACTTTTTTCATTCATTTTCATCTAAACCTTTATTCATATTATATTATGATTAATATTATTATTATATGACATTTCTTTTTAAGCGATTTAGTGTTAAGTCCCAAAAATTTCATTTGAATTTAGGTTCACTGTAAAACTCAGTAAGAAATTAAACTTTTTTACTGTTAAAATAGTAGAACGAAAGCGTTCAATGAGGTACTGATGAAAACGGACCCCAAAAAAGTGTTCATAACCTTATTTTATAACTTTATTTATTATTCATAACTTGCTATTTATCTCTAATTATTTATTATTTGGCACTATTTGGTGATTGTAAAAAAAACCTCTTAATGTTGAAACGCAATTGTCTGTCAATTATCTAAAAACTAGAAATTCTGTAATAAATTTTGTATCGATTGGTATTTTTTATTTGAATTTATTCGTTGATTAATAATTCATTTTAATGTTTGTAAAACTACATACAATTCAGTGTTTAATTTAAACTAAAAATATAGAATAAAACTTTTGGTGCTCTCAAACATTTGAATTCATTAATTATCTCTTAAAACAGAGTAAAATATTTGTGAATTGATTAAAGCTATTGTTTCTCTTTTGAAAAGCGTAACTGAAAAATAGATAGGAAGACACAAAATCATTGATCTTCTCAAAATCCAAAAACAAATTAAATTATTTTACTCTTCAAAAGTGAAATCCAATGAAAAGACAAATCAAAATGTTGAAAGCAAAGCAGTAATTTAGTAAAATTAATGAAAAACTTGCATTTTATTAATTATCACCTGGGATAGTATGTTTTGGACCTAAAAATATGGTTTGAGGTGCTTAAATTAGTACCTATAAACCATGAAATAGGCAATAATATGACATTTTTTTAAAGAGTTTTTAATTAGAGTAATGTTAATAGTGCTAATTGAGTGAAATTGATAATTTAAAGTGATTATCACATTAATGCAGACAGTTTAATATTAAAACAATATACTTTCAATGATTTTTAAAAATCAACTCTTAAAATAAGTAAATTATTATAGAATTTTTACTAAAAATTTATAAAAAGGCACGAATATATATATATAGATTATTCATTTATATGCCGCCTTTCCGACTCAGGTATTAAGGCGGTTTATGCCAGATTAGGATAGTGTAAATCACATTCACTGTGAAACACTAAACTATCTCCAGCTAATCTGCAGCCCTGTTAAGAGTACTAAAGTACCTTAAGTTGGGCCGCTTAGTCTATGCTAGCCTTGGAAAAACTTTTTTGACATACAGTTAGACTCGAACCCACAGCCACTTAATGAACCGCTAAGCCATTCAGACAGCTACTAAAAGGCACGAATAGGAAACTTAGGTAAAATAGGCAAACGATCAAAAAAGGCAATTATAGGCATTAATAAATGTATCTCAAAACTTTAATTTTGATGTGATTCGGACTCATATTCAAATCAAGGTTGGATCAAATGCAAGATAAAAATAGGAAAAGTCCAGAACATACTAACTAATTATGATCAAAGTATAGTTAGAATTTCGATTGAAAATCACAAATCGAAGTGACAGACAATCGACAGACGGGAGTATTTGTGTTATATATAAATTACTGATAGAGTATGATAACACTCATAACGAAGTAACAAATGACTGAAAATGTATTGAAATACCAGCTAATAGTCACCTAAAGAGTTGTATTATTCTAAACATTACCGAAAAGATAAACTTAAGAAATAATAGAACTTTGTTGTACATGCCTTTGTTCAGAAGTAATTAATTCGAAACATTAATTAAACTGTGAATTAGTTTCAAAATGTTCTATCTGTTAAACAAAAAGTTTTGAAAAGCTCTGACTTATTTAATAGAATTTATGTCTGCATTTGTGCTGTAACCTAACGAATAGAATTATAACTCAAAGAATTAAAACAACTTACTATTTGCTTTACTGCAGAAATAATCCGATAGGTTCCACAACTGTGCCAGTAGAATAGATAATACCTTAACAAGAAATTTTTGTTGGGGGTTTACTGAGTAAAAATTGCTACAGACTTAAACTTAAATTCTAGAAAATTTGCAATTATAACAACAAAAATAGTATAAAAGTTACAATTATATGAAATAAGAAACTCAAATAATGCAAAATATTAAGTTAATGTGAATTCAAGGGAAGTTTCAAATAATTGAAATAAATGTTCAAAACTAAGATCATTTCTGTAAACCTTGAGTTTTGTATATTTATTTTTAAATTAATTATCTGAAATAAATTTGATTTTAATTTTGAATACTAGTATTTATTTGAGAGAAGTCTCCAAATGAAAACATACTTTCATTGAAAGAAAAGGCAAATTATTCCAATATGACTAACAGCAAAAAAAAGTTTAAAACTTAACAATAAAATGTTTTTAAAATTGATTAAGTGATAATTAGCATTAAAAGTGTTGTTAGGAATGATAAGAACGGAGTATATTTGTTGTCTGTACATTACAATAAAACTTTAATTAAATTGAGAGATTTTACCAAATTAGTTATGCTTTAAGATTCTTTCCTTAAAAAATTAATTAAAAAAATCAAATCAACTTTGAAGACTGTGCTTTTTAAGTGTTGTTTTTCTAAAATTAAGCAACTTTCTTATACATGTCCAACCGGTTAATTTTAGTATTTACTAGTTGAGCATAAATTTTATAAAACTTGAAATGAATCCACCAATTAATTCAATTTTCGAAATTTACGGACAAAATTCTCTCTAAATCGAAAAATCCTAAAAACAATATAAAAGTTAATAGGAGTGAAAACTAAGCTCAATACCACTAGTATTTATTAAAGTTTGATAATATTTTGCCGAAATTTGCACAAATGTTTGGCCCATTTTTGATTATAACAAGTGTTTATAAATTTTTAAAACTTTTTTGTTTGCGACATTTTTTCCTACCTAGATGGCGCCACAAGTGTTAGAAATATTTAACATGCAATTTTTTTTGTTAAGGGTAATATTACGGTAATATTACAAAGGTAAATTAAATGTAATTACAAATGGAACATCCCTAGTCCATACTGATAGACAATGACAATCAAATGGCACTACAGAGTAAGTTGTGATAGGACCGAGGCTTAAAAAAGAAATTGAACTAAAATGACCCTCGTTAAAACCAATAGAACCTGGAGCGGAACCCTTAAACATATGTACGTACTTTTTACTTTAACCCCCTCACCTATACGCGTACGCTTTTGACTGGCCCCTCCCCCATCACTGAGTACGTACTTTGTGTACAAGCTCTTATCCATTGTTTTCGAACAATCCCAGGCCCGTAGCGTTAGTCCACGTCGGCACGGGGTACCCCCGTAAAAATCTCACTTTAAATCTGGACAAAGTTGAGATCTTCTAAAAAGGAGTTGACTGAGGAAAATGTTATGTTGTATGCTTATTATGTTTTAGGAGTGGTACACATAGTACGTACGAAGTCTAGGGGGAGGGGGTTAGCCAAAAGCGTACGCATAGGAGGGGAGGGATATAAGGTAAATGTACGTACATTATAAAAAATCTTTATAAAACTTGTTTTATTGTTAAAATCTTAAGACTGGAAGCGATTACAACTTATCTGTACATTGCCATCAAATTAATTTTGTCCATCAGTAGAGAACTAGTTGGAAACGTATGTTTAATGAATATATGCTATAATTCAGTACAATCATCTCAATGGATAAAAACAATAGCTGTTCGAAGACAACTACAATTACTTTAGGTGATGAAGAATGTTGAAGAAGTCAATCAAAATAATTCAGATCATGTTTATCTCATAGATTTAAATATTTGGCTTAATTACTGATAAAATTAATTAAATTACAACATTCTGTGTAAAATTTTGTGGAAGGGGGGGGGGTTGAGCAAATATTACGTCTCGAGGGGGTATATGAAAACGTACAGATGCATACAGAGAGTGGGGTAGGGGTCTGAAAGTGGTCAAAAACTTTGTATGTACTATGTGTATTACTCCTTACTTAAATAGGTTTTTAGTGAAAACCCCTAACTTTGAGCATTTTTCTTCCCGATTGCCACCGATTTTAGAGTTTCAAACTTGAGGACCAAAAGTCTCTTTCACTTTTGTTTCGCGAAAGTGAAAATCGGTAAAAAACAGTGAAATTAAATGAAAAGTGAAAGTCAAAAATTGAAAAATCAGTGAAAATGAAACGAAAGCAAAAATAAAAGTTGTGAAAGTGAAAGGAAAATGAAATTTTTTCTCACAATTTTTTCGCTCTCTATTTCATACTTTCGTAAAATCGAGTCTATGTTTATACCAAAGTGTGGATAATAAGAGAGCAAAATATTCAGAAAAAATGACAAAAAAGCTCGTATTAAGCGTAAAAATTTTCACTTTTATTCATCTGTAACTTTGATTTAAATACTATATTCAAAGTAAAAAATTATAATTCTGCTCATTTAAATTGAATATGAACACATAATTGACATTTTATTTAATAGACATTGCTAAGATTCATAGTGATAAATGTAGTATGGTAAGATTAATCCTTAGAAATTGAGTGGTAATCTTTAAACTCGTCGGCTTATGAGAAAAATTTTAAATTAAGATAATTTGGCGGCAAAAGTTTTTGAAACTATTTTAAAGTTTTATTTAAAAATATACTTTGCATACAGGTATTGCTTTATAATTTTTAAAAGTTTTCTATGCTAATAAAAAGTTATGATTGAATGTACATTTATTTATTTTTAAACATTGTTTTGTATATATTTGCAATAAAAAACTTAAAGTATTTTGATTTCACTCAAATAATACCAAAAAATGATATCCTCTGCTAAATATTATATTTAAATTAAATAAACTAATAAATAAACAATTACTATCAACTTTTGCATTCGCAGCAAATATTTGCGCCCTTTGAGCGAAGCAATAATTAGCAAAGTTTTCTGTGAAGTATACATACTCATCAGGCTCAACAGTCTAAGGCTCAAGCCTAAGCCTGAGCCTAGGCTCATTCCATCGAGCCAAAAATAGCCCTCGAGCCGACTCAGGCTAGCCTATGTTCATCATTATTTATTAC
>JAQGCH010000296.1:0-26612 GCA_034699485.1 Nanhermannia elegantula | reverse complement strand
AGTGCTTCATCACATAATTCAAGTGGTTATATGACTTCACATTCACTTGATTACAGTCCATCATATTATAATGCTGTGTCGCTCTGTCGCTAATGTCATCAAAATATCTCTATTTTACTGGTATAGTAATAAAACTTTTGATAGCACTAGTAGTGTACAGATCTCATACTGACTTCACAATACAGTAAATCTGAATATATGTTTCGCTGTTTTGCTTGTGTTTAAGCTGTAAAATCACAATATAGTTATTTGAAAAGCTCTAATACTTTCTGATGAAGACATTTCAATAAAAGAAATAATGATTTGGGTTTAATTTGTATGTTAGACATAAACTTACTTTTTTTATTTAAGAAAATATTTTTTTGTTTGAAGTTAAGAAATAAACATTTAAACTGTTGTCACTTTTTATTATTCCAATGAATTTTATGAATTTGAATATTTGTTTTTATACGTTATGTTAATGCAAAATACAGTATATTCAAAGTTATGTCAGACATTTTTGTCAAATCTTTAACATATTCAGTATTTCTATTGAAATAATAACCATTCAATTTATTCAAAATGAAAGGAAACGTGAATTTTTTTCTACTTTTTAAAAACAATTTAATCTAATATTGTGCCGAATACTAATGTGATAGAATTTTAATAAAAGTACAAAACTTAATCAAAAACCTTTAATTTTTAATTTAACCATTAATTTACAAATTTCTAGATCTCATGCGCTTAATTCGATATAATATTTCGAAAATTTTAGAAATATTTTAGAAAATATACATATTTTAAAAAGAATTATTTTATAAAGTAAAGGAACATGAAGTTAATTTTAATTATAATTTAAAATTAAATTAATTATAATTAAGTAAAATTATCTCATTTTGGAAGTCTATAGTAGAGGCCTACAAAAAACGGCAACAGGGGATTTTGCGGTACCCACTTGCGTGGGTATCGGCTTGATGAATTTTAATAATGGAAACCCGTAACAACGGCTAATTAAAATTTTATTGCGCTAACATTATTATAAGATTTAAGATATAAGGTGTATGCCTGAGCTGGTGAGTCCAGACCGCAAATTTTCTTTAAGAATACATATTTATTTGACTAAATTAAAAAAATTGATGTTAATTTTTATTAAGCACTGGTTTATTTCATTATATTTGAAAATGGTTAACAAAATTGAGATTTTCTTAAATTTTAAAAGTTTGTGACTTTATTTCGCGAATTCTTGCTCGTGTGTGTGGGCGTGTGTCACAGGCCTTTCGGGTGAGGGCCAGTGCAGATTTATAAAATATTTAAACTCTAGTCTATATGAAGGCAAAACTAGAGAGTAATGTAAAGTAAAGCACATTTGTTATCGGTTGAGCGTTGGAATCATATCTCTGTTTTCAAATAAATCCTCAATTAAAAGCAAATGTAATAACTTTACAAATTTTTATCCTCAGTAATCAGTTTTGGTTTGATTTACTTTCCTCTTTAGTCTTGTAATTAAATTCCAAGAAAGTGAGTCCCAGAATAGTAATGTAAGCTTTAATGAATGAGATTTCGTTAGGAAAATATTTCTGTAATGACTCAAATGCAGTAATTCTTGGAATGTCTAATGTTATACTATTTCTCACTAAGCTTAAGCACTAATAACTATTTCTTGAATTGTGAGACAGTAAATAAAATTAAATTAAAAAAATAATAGCAAAACAACATGTTTAATAGCTGGTCATGTGAATCATGTGAAGACGATTGCATTTTAAGTATTCCTTGAATGGTAACGATATGTCTCTCGAGTTGTGATAATATGGGAATTGCATTCATTCCCAAAACTAATTTATATTCAACACTCTGTCATCATCTGTTTAACGTCTTAATGTGATGAGAATCAGAATTAGAGCTATAAAAGTAAAACATATTATGGTTTGTTAAAGAAAATGTGCTAACTTTTTCCTATTTGTAGTCTTATATGAATTTTTAAAAAAATATTATATCGAACATTTGTAAATCCATAATGTCTTTTATAAAAAACACTAAATTATTAAAATATATTTTGTCATAAACTTACTTTAATACTTATTTAAAGTAATTAACATTTTTTATTGTTAATAATGTCACGATTTAATACATTTGCTTAAGAAAAAATGGTGTTTTACTTATTCTCAATTCTTCAATACTGCGCACACTATAATATTCTGAACAAATATGCTTTAAGAATATTAAAGTCATTTCAGCCACTTTTAAAAATTCATGATTTGGGAAAAGCTTTATTAACCATAAATTTGATAATAACATTAACTTTCACGTTAGACAACTTTCTAAAATTAATCCAATCTGTTATAGTATTATATTCTTTCAGGTTTGAGGTTATATCCAAAATTCTCTCAAAAATGTTATATCAAACCTAGTGATTGGTGCTATTTTGAAATACCCTGATTTAGGGTAGATAGGCCGCGGCTTATCTGAAGAAAAAAGTTAAATTCTTAAAAAAATTATGACTTCGGCTTATAGAAAGGGTCATTTTTAAAGGTAATTAGAGCTTTTATAATAAAATGGTGTTATTCTTAGTGGTGCGGCTTATGCGCCGGTGAGGCCTATCTACCTTAAATCAGGGTATGTTTTTTATAGCTTTTGAAATGATGGACTTCAAAAATTAATACCAGATTTTCATTGTCTTAATTCTTAGCAATTCCAAAGTCATGTTTATATTGAAATTAATAACAGATGAACAAAAATATTAAGTTTATCGACATTTAATATTATAGCAAAAGATTGTTAATTATAAGCAATTATTTACTAATTGTATTTGTAAATTAATTATTTAATGAAAAAGAGGTAAGAAAGAAATTATAGGAAACAAAAAGAATAACATATAAAATATAATCTCAAAACTATTGGCAGAAATGATAAGATTACCTAATTTTAAATAAGAGCCTGCACTCAATTTATAAAGCAATACGATAATCACAAAAATTAAATTTACTATCAGAGAAACACTTAGATTTGGTCTCACTTTCAACTTTATAAACTATAAATATTTATGAAAATTATATTTAGAATTTATTTGCCATTATATTGTTGTCTCGCAAAGTCTGGATTACAAGAAGCGTATTGTGGTAATGATCCATATATTAATTCAATGCTGTCTAATGATACGAACGGGGATTATATTGTGCGGCACCCGATGTAAAAAATTTATTATAAAAAGAAGTAAAACTCGACTCAAGTCCGAGTCGCAGGTGTGAACAATTTTGAAGATGATCAGCTCTAATGGGAAGTAGTGCACCATTGCTTTTTTGGCCATTAATACCCTATACTGTATATCTCACCATATTGTAAGAGTGGTTAAAAGTAATTGAATAGTGGCGTATCTAATATTTTCATAACAAGTCTATTCATTTCTCTATCAAATTCATGCTTCATATTAATGTCAAATATTATCAAATTCACTCAATTATATGTTTCAATATTATGAACCCATTATTTTTAAACATTAAAATACTGATTCGTATTCTCTTCCGCCACTAATTTATAGCAGAAAGCAGTGGATCGCGAGTGGAAAGTACGTGAAGTACATTTGAAAAGATTAAATTATTTGAGAAGAAACGTCTAAACGCAAAAATATTTGTCATGTTCTGGATTCTTATGGAATAGTAGAGCAATTCAGTGCCTGTACTAACAAGAAAAGAAATGCATTGACTATATTATTATCTGGAACTAAATTTTAGTTTTTTGTGAATCACGCAATTCTGCGCTTCCACACATGAATTGTTGTGCTCGCTCTTTTTGGATTCATTACTTTTTGCAATACTTTTCATTTACATTTATAGCGGTCATCAAACTATGTAATATTGTATAAACAATAGATACCTAGAGTTATAAATTGTGTACAAAAAGTTGTGTGCGTGTAATCATCAAAAAATCTCATTATCATTTCCACCAGAACTGGACTTTTTCCACAAATATAATAAACAACACTTCTTCACCCGTTGTTGAGCAACAATTTAAGAATAATGATCAGTCTTTAGTTTCCATTTACGGAAATGGTGCGCATGAAAGTGCCATATTTATCAAAGAAAGATATGTTAGCCTTTCAACACTGTTATTATGAGGTACTTTCGACAATATAATGCCCTCCAATTTACTCCTTCTGTTAAAAGTTGCCCTAATCATGTTCTTTATTATTTCGGTTTAATCTTATCTCATGTTTACCGCAATTCAACAAATGAAATGCTTAAGAGACTAACATTATATTCTTTTCGTTTGCTTTTAATGTAATCTTATATTAACACAAATCTAAGTTATTTCTTTTGAATAATTTGTATACTAAAAGTACAGACACTAAACCTAATAGAAGATTGCATTTTAAGTTTATTGAAAACTTTGAATAACAAGAAATTGTTATAATGATTACAAAATATTTTAAACTCTCAAACTTGAGTTTAATGGAATACTTTATGAATTTTTCTTTTGGGTTAATTTGATTGAATCAGTTATATTAGAAAAATGCAAAATTGTTTAATGATTCTTATTAATGATGCAAATACTCATTCTGTGGTGAATAAGCTTATAACTAAAATATTTTCTTACATGGATAATAAAAACTCCTCTTAAAGTTAGTGCTATTATAATATTTGATGTATAAGAAAATACTCCATTTTATAGATACTGCAAAAGCTGCAAAACTACTAAATTTGTATTAATATAATCTGATAGAAGATGTCATATTATAAAAGTAATCCTAAGCAATAAAATTTTATTTATGATAAGTGTTTCTGATGCAATCGTGAATAAAATATCGAAATATGATATAATATGTAAATTTTTAGGGCTTTTTAGCTCAGAAATAAGTTAAATGTTAAGTTGTGCACAGACTGGCAAAAATTGACTTCTTTGGTTTCAAATCTTTCTGCCGCTCAACAAATTTGAATTTATTTAGATTCCTAATAACCCTTTGCTCAGGTTTTTTCGTAGAAATTATTAACTTTAAACTGGTCTCCAAATCCCATATCTGATGATTCGACACTTTTTTAACAGCTTCAGAAAGATTGAACTCTATTTCCGTTTCAATTCTCTATAGAAACGAATTTAAATTCTAATTGTGAAATGATATAAAACTATTTATATGTTGAATAGATATCTAATCATTTTAAAAGCATTTACCGATCAAATTAACTTATTTTCAAAATTTCACATTTTATTAATGAAAACCAAATCTCAACAAAATCTAAAAAAACAAATACAGTAATACATTGATATAGAGAACTCTTATAGTGAATCTTTGATATAGTGAAGGCAAGTCCAGACACACATTTGATTGGTATACTTCTAAAAACACTAATGTGATTACACTTGATAGTGGTAAACCCCGATATAGTAAATTCGATAAATACAAGTCTGGTCCCTAGCGATTCACTATATCGAGCCATTACTATATTTTAATAATAAGAAATTTTTATATTCTGTATCTGTTAACACATTTCTTAACTATGAAAATGCAGTGAAAATGCATTGGAGATGAGTTATTCTTACTCAGAGGTTTCATTTCGCCAGTTCTTTAATTACTCAATAATAATATCCGTTACTTTGAGAATGACTGGCATATGACTGGAGTGAAATTTAATTTCTTTCGCTACCTTTCAATATAAGACACTTTTAATTAAATTCTCTTGTATTGTGTGCAGTAATTTAACATTTGACGGATCAGAATGTCTCAGAGAGTATTAAAATCCATGACATTATTAAGAAACAAATAGTAATACATTATTAAGACAGACCATTCACTATTTCCTTTTAGGATAAAAGTTATTACACCTTTTATATCAATTTATATTAAATTCTTTTAGTCATTTTAATTGAAATAATTATTTTCTTTTATTGGGTAAAAATAAAAAATTTGTTTTTAAAATTTATATTTATGTCATATTTCCTGACCTGTTCATGACATTCATATAATAAATTAATTTGAGTTTAAGTAACCAATCATTTTAGACTTCATTTTTGGCATTTATTTTGTTTAATAAAAACTATTGACTACTAATAGATATGCTTTTGTTAAGTGTTTAATGAAATAAAAGATATAAAAGATTGTTATTTTGAATGGTCTGTAATATTATTATTTATTATATAAGAGAATTTTGAAAGGAATAATAAGATGAGAATCTGGTTAAGAACTGAATGGATAAGTGTTGCTAAGAATTATGCTAAAATGCTGTTGTATTCAAAGGATCACATACTGTGATGCGATATTGAATAACACAAATCAATGACGACAACAAAGATTGATTGATGAGCTCATTATACTTTGGTATTCATTCAAACATAAGGCGAATGACATAATATTGGAAGAATTTGGATGTATTAAAAAAAAGATTTAAGTTTGCCTTATGATAGAGATAGAGGTAATACAGAACATGACAGACAGACCTAATGTACACACAGACAGATAGACAGAGAAGAGGAAGAGTATTCTGATACTTATCGATTTATTCATTTAAAAGCTTACCTCAATATTTTGAGAGTTGGATCACATAATAAAAAATTCAGTATAGAATAAAAGCAAACACAAACTGTTTTCTATATTTAGCAGCTTTTCTTATTATTATTTTTCGTCAAAATATTGGATTTTGAAGTCAACATATTTTGACACCACTTCCCATTTCAATAATTTCTAATTAAAGTTTAGAATATAAGCACTGCTTACATAACTAGACATGAACCGTATCCGGTTTGCCAAATGAAAAATTATGGCTGTGATCACTGGTTGATGAAAAACTAATTGAAATACTAGTTTCTTAGAAAATTAAATATAACAACAATTCTGTAGTATTTGAGTAAATAATTAAATTTATTAAATTAACTAAAGATTGATTAAAAGTATATATAAATTTACGAGTGATTGTCAGTAGCAGTTTAAACAATTAATATATGACTTTTTATCGTGACAAATATTGGGTACTATACAGTGTACTGTATATCAAACTTAGCTAATACTCTGTAAATTTAACTGAAACAAAAGTCATACACGCAATTATTTAGGAGAAAAGCTTTTCTGACTCTATTCTTAATTTGTCGATAAATGTATTTGAACTCATTTTTAATTTAATCTTTTAAATTAAGCCTTACTTTTGTAAAAATACAGTAAAATTTATTCAATTGTAAATGCATCGCATTCATTAAATTTGTAAGATTAACAGATATTATAAATCGTATTGATATTAAGTTCAATATTGCTGTTTTGCTCTTTTAGTTCAATTAATATAAATTACAATTATTGTAAAATAACTTTAAGTATATTATTTTTAAGTAATGAGTGATTCCTAATATGAAGTTAGGTTTAGACGGTTTAATATAATCTAAAACCGTTCCAATGAATCTATCTTTCGATACCTTCTGTAGTGATGACTCTTCTTTGAAAAGGTTTTAGAGTACCAGTAAATAGAATTTTGTTGAATTTGTTTTGAAATCATAATTTTTTTAATCTTAATATTTTGGTTGTAGAGTAAGATTATGCAAAAAATATTAATTATGCAAAAAATATTAATTAGATATAAAAAATGATGCATAAGCTTAGTCGAACCAGAACTGAATCAGCCAAAAATAAATTCCCAAATCGGATCAACTCATGTGTCAGATTAAGCTAAGTTTGGGTTTACTGAACCAAAATAATACATTACAACAATTTGCAGCATATATTGAAAATACTTCTAAAGTACAGTACGGTATTTGGAATATATACGTATATATAGATGCATAAAACCTAGACTTTGGGGAACAGTGTACCGAACCGCAAAACCAGAACCATTCTTGTAAGCCACAAATTAAATAAAATTTCTAAAAATGAATGCAAAACATATTTTACAAGTATTTACATAATTTCTGAAAGATAAAGTTATAAAAATAATTGTCTATTCTTATAAACTGACTGTGAGTTAAGTAACTAATTATTAATGCATGAAATACAGATAGTAATAAAAAAATTTTAAAATTAAGAAAACTTATAGTATTTGATTAAACTTTGAACTTATAAATAATATCGCATTTATAAGTTTATGATTTAAACTAATAACTAATTTCTAAACATTATAAAAACTCAAAAATATGAAAACATGCTTAAAGTTAATCTATTTTAAATGTGGAGCAAATTTTTGATGCATAATAAGTTAAAATTAATTTGAATTTAATATAACCCTATACAATAGATATTTGACTATATAAACATTACTGTTGACAAGTCTGAAAGATTTTTTAGGATTTATAGATATAATATTAAGTATAAAATTACAGCAATAATTTGAGATTCAAGTCAATTAAATGTTTTCTCGTGATTGGATTCTAGGATAGCGAACAGTAGATACTTTTGGATGAAAATCAATTTATAAAAACAAATTTTATTGTTATATGAAGACATTTTGTTAATATATTAAATGCAATAACAATTGTCCTACAATTTAATAATAGGCTCAAATTAGCTGTGAGTCAAATAACTTTAAAATTGATAAATTTTTATTCTAATAAACTCTAATTCGATGTTTAACTCTAATTCAAAAAGTGTTTGAGTTAAACTATTAAAGTGCTTATTATTACAAATTGCATACTACAGTACAGGTAATTAACTAATGAATAATTTACAGCCATTTTCATCATAAACTAATCTTTGAATTTTAAATCTTATTCAAAATAAAAATCATTGTTTTAATTAAAGAAACCTTATTTGAACTATTTTGCGATAGATTTAGTGAGAATTAGGAAAAAGACCTTCTGTTGAGTCTTAATAATTTAGGGTTCGGTTCTCAATCATTAAAATATTATAAATAACATATAAATAACATTATAAAGTTGTATATATTTGTCTCTTTTTCTGGCTTATTATTGAAATCATAAGAATAATTAATAACAATTAATAACAAGAAATAAAAAGACAAGAACTTAATTTAATAATTAATTTTCATTTAAAGCACACTTAGAAATAAAAAGTTTAAAAATAGAAAATTATGAATGCAATGAATATTGTGGTATAAAACCATCGATTAGTTCATAGAATTGGTTCAATTAAAGCCATTTATCTCGAGTTATCTAAGCATTTAAGTATTGTTTTGCAAAACAGGAAAAGCAAATTAAATAACGGAACTGAAAGTAATTTAATCTATTTATATAATTGACATGTCATGAGCATTGATGAAACCTAAATGGCGTGTCCAATAAATTATTGAATACTGTATTTCTTTGCTTTAAAGGATTACAACCGTACTACGTATGATAGTGTTTTACCACTTTAAATGAATTAAGTTTTCTCTAAAGTTAATTAAATTTTTGGAATCTTTTCAACAATTTTGTCAAGAACTCCAATTTTGCGCTACAGATGCTCTTTTAGAAACAAGAATTAGGATTCTTTAATGAAATTAATTGATTTCATCTTCAAGATCTGCATACAAATACCAGACATTTATCTTTTCAATAGTTTTATGCTTAAAATGTCTACAAAACCAGAGCTAAAAATAGAATAACCTTTTATATTAAACATTTGAGTTATTAAATACATTACTGTTATTTAAACATTACTATAATAATTATTAATAGCAATTCTTTATATGTTTTTAAGTTTGTCCAACAATTTTAAATTAATTAAGTTATAATATGAAATTGTTGGACCTGTTCAATCAGGTCCAATACATGCTAATATAGTTTATACTAACATAAGTCTGAGAATTTAGAGATCTTTTTCATTTATAAATTTTTCTTTAAAAAGTATTTGTTAATAAAAAATTGTCATTTGAATTTCAACTTTGGAAAGCACTTTGACTGATAAATACAAAACTCGAATCTCTATGAAATTTGTAGTAAAAAAGTCACTAAAATTTTCCGATAATAATAAATTTTAAAATCGTTTTCAGTTTTACTCTACTTCTTAGGAAAGTCTAATACTAGTATTACTGATGTATATATAGAAGCGACTAACTGTCTAACTATACTTCATATTAGAAATCTGAGTGCACGCCAGTGTATTGTGCTGTCTAAAAAATATAATAGCATGCGATTTGACTTATTGGTGATTCTCGTGAGACTCAAGATGTGGCTCAAAATCAATATTCAGTTAAAATAATTATGAAAATTCTTGAATTTCCAAAACAGAGTTTCATATTTCATATAGAATTTTGTTTAAGGCATAAATCAATCAACATTTCAGTACTGCATTCAATATATCCATTAAATACAAATTTGAAATTAAAGAATTTGCAAACAATAATAAGATTTGAGTTAGAGTTTAAATGAGTGACTTAAAGAATATTTATTACTTCATAAAAGAAGATAAGATTGTTTTCCACATAATTTTAACAGATATTATTGCATATATTGTACGGAAGAAGAAATAATTATTTGGACTATAACGGGAAAAGATTATTTCCTCGTCCAATCTCAATGTGATGCACATCTATTTTAAATAATGATTAGTATTTTTATTCTGTCTAATTTTAGGAATTTTTCATTTCACTTTACCCTAAATCCTCACAGTTAAGCCGCACTCGTGGATAAGACGCATTGCAAAATATGCTCAAAATTTCAAAGTCAAACTTAGTTAACAGATTAGCCGCACCTCACGTATACTGCACAATATATACTTTTATATATTGATAAAAACAATTATGAAATAAACAAATTTGTGATCAATAGAACTGATTTAACTAATTTTTGTGATATATTATGTGATTAATTAAGTCAAATTTCTAATACCGATAAATCATATTTAAATGCAAAAAAACTAGAAATTGTTAATTATTACGGTAAAAATCACTTGTCATTTCACTTTAAATTTTAAAAAAATTGATTTTCGCGTATAAACCGCATCTCACTTATAAGCCGCACTAAGTATTTTCTTGAGATTTTCACTTTTTTGAAGATAAGCCGCGGTTTGTCTGAAGTATTGATTTCATTTAATTTTGATTTCAAGATATGATTCTCTGCACAGCAATGCATCTTTTCTCGTTTCTGTCCATATACTTGTTTCTACGCCTATACACAAGTTTTCTTAACTTTTTGTTTTGTTTGCGAAATGAATACACGATTAACAAACAGTCTTATGCAAACTTAAATCTGAAATTCCCTTATTTTTAAGATTGACTGAACGCAAACTTATGTGCTTCAATCTTTGCATCTCTTCATTTAGCCTCAAATATCATGATTTGACTCATATTTCAAGTAATTCTCATATATCAATAGGAGTTTATAGACATCATAAATCCAATTTCAATTCCTGAATCACAATTGCTTACTATTTTTTAAAATTTATATTAAAAATAAATTTGAAAATATTTTACATTAGAATTTTTAGCGCAATATTGCAGAAGAAGTAATGTTTTTTGAAGAAGTGGCTCATCATCATAAAAAATAGTGTAATATTGAGAATAATAGCTTTAGCGTTAAAAAAGAAAAGCAATGATTTTTGGAAATTCTCAATCTTTAAATTACATCTTTAAAAAAGATGGATCTATGACCTAATTATACAAAATAGTATAAAATTTTCTATTGAATAAAATATTTTACTCCCAGTTTACAGACTAAAACATTTTTTACAGTTGAACGCGAATGAAACCATTTTAACAGAATTTAAAGAAATCAGATGAGACAGAACTTTGGAAAAAAGTTTAAAATAGAACAAAAGGTAACAAAAAATCGAAACCATAGCAGGAGATGTTAAGTAATATAAAGTGCAATATAGCGTGAGTTGTAATTTAATTATAAGTATATGAGAAAAACTCGTAAAAGAGAAACTAAAGAAAATGTTGTCTTGTAATCCAAGATGACATTGTTGGAGTAGTGTTGCCCATAGCTGATGAACCTGTTTTGATAATCTTTTTGTTTCCTCAGTCGTCATGCATTAAATCAAGACTTAAGAAAATTTGAGATAAAACACGTTACACTACCCTTACCTATGATCCACATGTTATCCACAAAAGTGAAATGGAAGTGAAATATGAGTAGAGAGAGAACAATCAGCCTCTTTGATAGGAAATAGAAACACAGGGAATATGAGATTACATCTATTGTGATACTGGCGAATATCCCATTCAATTTCATGGCTAGAAATGGCACCACTTTTTACCATTAGATTATATATTGAACATTTGGTGAGTATAACTCATACACATTTGAGTAATATCTGATGCAATTGTTGTTGAAGTTTTTGTTTGAACAAATCAAGAGAACAATCAAACAAAGTTGTAATAATCGTATATAAAAAGACAGACACATAAACACTAACAATAAAGTGAGATCAGAGTTTGCAAATAAAACCACTGCCACTGGCAGTGAACGAATTCACTTGACTATCATGTGCTGGTGATAGTGCAGTGTATTTTAGACTAAGCAAGCGTGAGCTCTATCAGGCCAATGAGTGGTAGATGAAAGCGCCACAAAGCAGTCAAGAGCACTAACAAAGCATTTATTACAATATCTGACACATACAAAATGTTATGAAGGATAAGCACTTTATCAGAACATTTCATGAAAGTCAAGCTTAGCATTAAATGTCTTATACTTTCACAAGTCTTCTAATGATAGAGTGGTGTCTCTGAATCAATTCAATTGAATTAACTTAAGATCTCTTTTAATTTATTTCAAGAGAATCTCGTGATAGGAATAGGACATTGATTTCATTAAATATATGGCATATTTATAAAATGAGACACAATCTCATCTGTTTGTTTAAGAAGTCTTGATGCGGATGTGAGACTAACGGCGCAAACATCTACAATGGCTCATAAATGCAAAGAAAAGAGACGCCCATCAAAACTGTTTGAAGATACAAATCAAACAGAAATGTCACGGTTTATAAATTGCAGCGCTTTACTAAAGACTTTGAATCGTTTTTTAAAAGTTGCAATTCCTTGGGTGTCCATTCCATTGACACTATTTATTGAGATCCTCTCTCTGTACTCTGCTATGTCACTGAGTGAGCCTTAAAAATATTTATATGTGCCTAAAGTATTGGATACCAGTTTTTCAAAGTTGGAATAGTCAAGTAGTCATTCAGTGTTCTCTAAGGAATAAAGTTTCAGTAAAGAATACTGAAGATCATTATTGGAAAAGATTCTAAAAATTGCGCGATATATGATTGAAATCAACAAACACTCGCATTCGAAACATGTATTTTCATTTTACTTATATATCATACAAAGATCAATAATAATTCTGAACCTAAAAACAGAATTTACTCCAATATTCTTGAAAATGAAAAACAATCCCAATAAGAACTTTATCAGAATAAGTTGTTTGGTTATCAAATTGAATTTTAGGAAATTTCTAAAACTTTATTCAGTATATCAATACTACATGAGGTCTACAAATATTTGATAAATTTTGATGTTTTTTAAAAAAAAGGATCTGAAAAATTGTTAATATTTTTTTTAAAATGAAAAATAGCTACTATTTTATTTTTTTATTTGTCGTCTTCGTCATTGAAAACTGAAAATCTACTGTGGGTTGAATGAGCTCAAAGTTAAATTTATAAGCTTGTAGTTGTTGCGCAGCACCAAATGAAAGTAAATTTAATCTGCAGTTTATTTCAAATATGATACGAATTGAACAGAACAAAAATTTCATATAAATTATTTAACTTCGAAAAAAGATTCATAACCTGAAGCAAAATAAACTCTTCTCTTATTAAATTTGTTTTTTATATTAGAAATTCTAATAATTTAAATTGAAATCTATATTAGAAGTGTTTCAAATGAAGAACAAAGTACACCATTGATTTAATTGCAAAATACTATAATAAATTATGTCCTTTTAAGTAATATAAGAATTGATTATTTTAATCCTAACGTATTTACTCCTTAAATGTAAAATAGAGGTAAAGCTGAGGGTTTAGTTTGATGTTTGAAACAATTGAGTTTCTAATCCCAGAATAAAATTGTGGAATGCAATGGAAATCCAAATTTAATGATAAGAACATATGTTGCAGGCATGAAAAGTGTAATCACATTGCAGGTCTAGTAAATTGAATTGAACTGATGATAACTTTGACAAACACTCGATTACTTTCTAACAATACGTTTCAATTTCGTGAATTTCGGCAAACCTAACATCCGATAGCGTAATAATAAATGGCCCAAAAGTATAATAGAGTTCACTTCTAGTGGACATTCAAAGTTCTCAAACGCTTTTATATTCAATAAGAAGACTTAAACATAGCATAACTCACAAACTTATTCAATGGACGCCAAAAGTGAATAAAGAGTTGAACTGTAGCAGCAGTGCATCATATTAGAGCATATTTTTGAGTATCTCAAAGACTGTTGCATTAAAATAATAGTCTTCAGCAGCAAATAAAAAAACGCATTAAATATTTAGTGTTTGCTTTACAGATATCTTATACAAATAGCGAATAAGAAAGTAAAAGATCTAAACTTTCATTGGTTTGTTCACTGTTTGATAGTATAATCAATAGCATTCAAATGTCACATTTTCGCATATATACCAAATTCTGTTAAGAGTACTGTACTGTCACTCAAACAATGTTAGGTTAAATCCAGGAAAGTCCAGGTTTAATGGGTAGCAATTAAATTAAGTCACAAGACATTAATAATTGTTTAGATACTCAAAATTTCATTTTTATTCTAATTAAAAGAGAACTTACGTTAAGTTCAATAATCAATTTAGTTCTCAATTCCTTATCTCTTCGCATCTTTTCCCAAATGAAAGAACACATCTTTGTATAAGTGACTGTTCAGAAATGTTAAGGTTCTACTCATTCTTTATGGCTATTACACTGAGTTTGTAATTTTGAGAGACAATATGGCAATGAATTTATAAAAGAGCAGTCAGTCATGAATTTGCACATTTGGCCTGATATCGAATTTAATTGAATTACTTTTTCTTAAATGCATTACTTTATAGAGTATGCATACAGTGTGTTGAATAATGATTAGAATCCGGAAATATTTTTATTTATTATGACTCAAATATTTGGTATATATTTTCTAAAATATGATCAAATATTTATTTAATATTTTTATTTTTAATCTGTTCTCTGAGACAAATTTTGCCAAACTTTAAAAAAAATTATTTACGAAAATAACATGAAGAATAAAATGTTGTGGCGTTTGGACATATCTCAGAATTCACGTACAAATTATAGTAATATTGTTATTACTGTTAGTTTTGTATTATGTTTAAATTTAATTATAACATAAAACGTTAATTGAAAGAATATAATACATATTTTTGTAAGAATAGGAATAGGAATTGTTTTCATAATTTTTTAATCAAAAATACACTACAATTATAATGTAAAGTCAACTGCAATTGAATGGAATATTGATCTTAAATGCTCTCAGGTTTACTCCTATACCTAATAGATATAAGTACTGTACAGTACTGTATTATATATTTACAAATTAATTAAAAGAACTGTATATATAAAGTATTATAACAAATCTGAGAGCATTTAAGATCAATATTCCATTCAATTGCAGTTGACTTTACATAACTACAACATTTTTTTGGAGCGAAATATTTAATTAAATATTTTTCATTTACTAATCCTTCAAATATTTAATTATTTTGATTTATAAAATATGTCAAATGAGCTCCATTTATGTGATTCATTTACATACTAGAGTTTAGGACATCATTAACCTCAAAAATGTTTTTTACATTTGAAATTCCGGGCTTTAATAATGATTATCCCAAATCTTTAGAGAGATTAATAGATAGACTAAATTTAATATTTGGGTTCTTTATAAGGATTTTAATTACCTGTTCGAGAATTATTCGAGAGTTATAAAATATATTCTTGTTTTATAATCATATGAGTGTGAAATCATATTTTAATTTTCACATAAAGTGCTTATATTACTAACTTTAGCGTTAAAAATTGATAATTGAAACTTATTGTATGATAGATTAAAAGTCACTATTAAATCAAACTCAAAGAAGTGTAGTTTTAAGTATACAGTAGGTATAAGCTATTTCCTATCATAAGCAGGGTTCGCCAAGGGGGTGTAGGGGGTGTAGACAACCCTGAAAATTTGGAAAACTGAACCCCCCCCCAAGATTTTTCCTAAATTTTTTTCTTAATATTTGTCGTTTTTAAGCTTTTTGTAGATTTATTTTTCTGAAAGACAAGATATATATTTTTAACGCAAAATATTATATTTAATAAATAAATATACATTTAATTTAAAAATTTTGGCGCGAAAACGTATTTTTCAAAAAATTGCCTTAGATAAACGCTGAGTTTTACACCCACCCCCCTATAATTTCAAAATTTTTCAGACTTACACCTCCCTTACGCAAAGGAGCTTGGCGAACCTTGATCATAAGACATATAACTTAATATATAATATGTTTAGCATAAGTATGAAACAAATAATTTTTAGATAATTTATATGTAAATGAATAATAAAAAAGTTTGTGATATACCTATTTTGTGGCTTCGCATTTACTTTAATCTTAAACCAATGCTATGATAGAATACTTAATTAAATGGTTGAATGTAAGAAGTACTCGTTGTCTTTAGGGGTTTGACACTATATAATACAGTATTGCAGCGATAATTACAGCTGAAGAGCTTTTCTCTGTGAGCTCTTCTATCTTTTTGTATTTTTTAGATCAATTCCACTAATTTACTATTTTTCTGACCCTAACAACTGATTTATCGATTCCTCATTGAGAATATTCTTGATTCGAGACACAAGACTTCCTCTTTAGAAATTTTCAATGTTTATAATGTGACACAAAATAATAGTTTATATACAGCACCAGAACTACTAATCCGTATGTTATTATACAAAACATAATAACATAATATAATAATAATTTATGACTCTTATGAAGAAGTCTCAAAGTTTCCCATTTATTTGAATTCAAAAATTCAATTGTATTCAAATTTATTATGCCTTCCATTTTGATTAATGATCATTATTTTATTTATTTAGTTTATATTTATGCCAAAAAATATGTTAAAGTCTCAAAAAATTAGTTTATAATATATAGTGAAGACTAGGTTTCATACAAACTGAAACATCAATGAAAACTTTTTCACTCATACACTGATCCCAAGAGAAAAGGAAAGGAATATTATTGTTTAGTGAATTCTCTTTCTATTTTTCAACAGTATTTGCATTTTTTTTAAAGTAAAGTTATGCAGATAGGTATGAGAGCCAATCTATTTAAGTTAAATTGAAGCTTACTTTATAGCATTATATTTGTAAGTTTTAAGTAGTGTTAATTCCGTTCCAGGAACGGAAACTGGAACGGAACTGGAACGGCATAAAAATTGACCAAAAGAACGGAATAGGAACGGAACGGAATGAAAAAAAACTAGAACGGAATAAAATAAAGAACGTAAGCAACCCAAACCCTAAGTCATAGAAAAATGAGTGTATTTTACAAAAATAACGCTAAATTTTTAAATGCTACAATGTATTACTAAAATAAATTGATATGATGTTGATTTTTGAATGCAGTTATTTCTTATTATCATTAATACATTTGTATATGCAAATGCTTTCTTAAATTTATCTTAATTCAATAAAGTAATGTTTGTATGTTTGCAACAAAACTTGACAATATAATTGTGATTAGAAAAAAATTTTTAAATCGAACCAGCTAAGAGCAGAACGGTATTAAAATTCTATTAAGAACGGAATTGGAACGGAACGGAATCAATACTAGTTTTAAGTGAATAATTTTGTCGAAATTCACTGAATTTAATTTCTTTGTAAATTAATAATAAAATAAAAATTAATTTAATATTCTAGTACTACATAACTTAACATAAGTTAATGTAACACAAAATAATATTAAGTTAGACAAATTGATTTATCTTATTTTGCTAAAATGTCTCAATTATTCTTATTTAAAGTAATATTATTATTCTACTAAGTTATTAAAATCGGCATCTTCATCTTATTGAAGACTTTGTATTAATCCATGAGAATAAATTTATTGTTTTCTTATTTGTTTTATTAATTTTTGAATAAATTATAAAATTCTTAAAATTGTTAATTTTTATGAGAAAATTCTAGTATAGTTTTAAGCGTAATAAAAATTTTCAAATATCGGAAAGACTAGCATCTAGATGAAATTTTTAGAATTTTGATTGCATGTATGATACATTCGTTTTAAAATATAGTTACTTAGTAGGGAACTGATAAACACAGAATTTTTTCAAATTGTTGAATGACTTTTACTTATGCTTTAACTAGCTATTCGCCCGCCGGTACTCACGAGTGGGGTCGAGCTGCAAAAATTCTTTGAAACACCTGTAAACTGAAAGCTTCAAAGGCTCATATTAATGTTGAAGTTTAAAATACTCTAATTGCACTAATGTGCATACTTTCATTACTGGAGACGTCACTGTTTAGTGGCTTAACCTATATTACCCTAACTCGGCTATTGGTCACTTTTCTGGAAAATAAATGTCCTCTGCAACGCTTTCAGGTCATACTGAGCCAAAATACACTACTTGTTCTGTTCTATAGTGGCCAGTATTTGCGTTTTTAAAGTTACAGAGAAATTCTTATCATTATATGCTTTAATTGACTATCTTATGGCCATATTTATAATGTGAATGACAGATGAATATCCTTTTTTATATTAGAAAATATAGTCCTCTGTGATATCAGGTTTTAAATGGTAAGTAATAATTTTTAAGTATAACAATATATGGATTGCAATGCTTAGAGACATAGCATTTATTGTCCATCAAACTAATGCAATAAAATAGTTATACAGTATGTCTCTTGCATTGAATGTCTTGTTAACAAATGTTAGAAATATTGTATTAGACAGAGATACTGTATAAAAAGGTTAACCGGTTAACTATAATCAGTGGCGCGCTATGTATCTAATGTTTTATGCGTCCAAACGTTTCATTTGGCAAAACTTGAGGAAGCAATCAAACGAAGTGCTGCAGTAGTTTTGACCGTTTTCTACACTCTTTCTGTGTGTTTCATTTCTGGTATTGTCTGGCGAGCAATCCTAACATCACATTTCATAAAAAGAATGTTTGCTCAAGCATTATCCACTTGAATAATGGCTATACTGACGTCCTGACAGAATACTTCAAGTTTACTTAACTTTAACGCTATCCCGCATGTGTGTCGCGAACTAATAATGTCTTCTACTAGAGAAAGGGCTTTTTTCATCTATACATTAACTTATATCAAATCCGAATAAATTGATATAAAAATCCAATGAATTATTGATTTATCGATACATTTACATTAAATCATCAACTTTTCATAGCATTATTCAGGCCTTGAGGTTAAAAACTAAAAGTTTTTATGTATAAAACAAAAACACTCTTAAAAGCCTGGAAGACATTCTTATAAGGCTTGACTCATATATAAAGATACAATTTTTGTGGTGTTCAATAAGAGGAAAATCTGTTTGTGCAGCACAACTCTCCTTTCATACTTTATTACATTTATAATGCTTTATGTTTTGATAATGTCTATCAATCTATTTGTATTGATTATTAACTCAATGAATTCTCCACTTTCTGAACTATATATTTTCTTCTATACTTTAGTATTACAAGTACTGTAAGTTATGCCTCACCAGAAGGTGGCGACCAGTTCTTTATTGAAGTTATAAAGAATGTGAAAAAGCTGAAAGAAATCGTAGAATTGACAAAAGTTAAACTATAAATAGCATTACAAATAAAATGTGCAGAACCTTTCAACTAAATAAGTAATTTTAGTTGAAAATCTCGATACAGTATTTCGTATAAATATGACATAAATGTGACCAAAACTGTTGAAGTATATAAGTAGAAGTAATGCTATTTTTCATAATTTTTTGTAAAATCAGTCCATTTTAAAGGCTTTGGCACTTAAATTGTAGAATACACTTACTTACGGTACATAAAATGTTAATTCAATGGATACTTTATATACATTATATACAGTAGTATCCCATATAAGAAAATGTCTTGCAATTTAAGAGCAAAGCCTGTAAAATTTAGAAATGGACTAATCTTACTATATCTCAAACTACTGTACTCTCAATTGTATAGATTAAGTGGGAGTCAAACTCATTAACTTAAAAGTTATAATTTGCATAAAAATCATATTAAGATGAAATACTTTATGCTATGAGAGAGTTTTAAAAACTACTTTCCACTATATTGGTAGTATTTTAACAAAAGAATACTCCATTTAATAATTATCAAATTATTGGATACTTTTATTTAAAATTACTATATATTAAGTGTTCAATTTATTTGTTTTTAATAATAAATTGAAGATATGCTCTCATTCTGATAAACAGCAAATTCTTTTAAAACTTATAAATATTACTTATTCATTATCAATAAGTCATATGCGATTCGAATTTTAATACAATTTTTTAATTATAAGACTTATTATTTATAGCATTGACTTTAATGGGAATGAATTTCCTTACTGTCTGTGTATAAGAAGCCTGACTTTACAATATATCTTTATTAGAATTAAAAAGTCAAATCCCCCGAAATAGCTCTTCCCAGCAAAACAATTAGCTTTTATATTATAGTATAAGCGCTGTTACAGTAACTCTATCAAAGGGGACATTCAAATATGACATCCGCGTGCAGGCAAAATATAAGAGGGTTCACTGAAAATGTGACTAAAATGGACGCAATGGGGATAAGGGTTGAGAAGATACTGATCCACTTGAAAATCACTTGAAAATTAATATTTGAACGAAATTGATTAAAACCTGTAATATTAAAGATATTGTGGTTTACTTTGATTTGATTATTTGAATTTCATTAAATGTTTTTATTTTAAAAGTTTGTCAAAAAAGTTTTGGTGTAATTGAGTGGGTGGGGGTCAGAAAAAAACGTGTCGTCTTCGTGGCAGGGTGGTATAGATAAATCAGATGATGGCGGACATAAGGTAGGGTTGCTTTACACTCATGGTTACGTGGATGTCATATTTAATGTTGTTTGAGACCCCGAGCCTGAGCCTGAGCCTGAGCCTGAGCCTAAGCTTATAATAAGCTCTTTGAGGCAAGCTTAACGAGCCTGGAACCTAGGCTAACCCAATCATTAAATTGTGATTTTTAAAAATTGATTTTTTTACAATATTTGAAACAACAATTTTTTAAAGATTAAATATAAGAGAGTTTCTTTTGAACAATTAGTACGCAGAGTAAAAATGGGTACAATTTATATTAAATATCAGAAAAATACTTTCAACCTCATTGAACTCGAACCTATAAACTCCAGGCCTTTGGACAATCACTTAGATCACTAGCCCATGACTAGCCCAAGAAGCTCTTACGTGTTGGGAAGATTGTTCTTTAAAAATCAATAATTTCAATAATAACTGCTTATCAGTTAATATTCAAATATCAAATCATAAGTTACTTATAATGCAAAACATTAGCTTTGATAAGAAATAATTTTAAGTGATAAGAAGGAGATATCAAAATATTTAAATTTTAATCTTTTGTAGTATAAGATCAATTGAACCGCTCATATGAAAAGCATTATAATGTAAAGAAAATTACTTCAGAATAAGTTTTGTTACAAAAAACTTCCTTCAAGTAAAAGTGATTCTTTAGTTTGTGTAATCATTTGGAAAATTTGAATGATTTATTACTTATCGATCATAAAGTATTTTTGATTAAATTCAAGACAATCTCAGATCATTCTAAATCTGTTGCGGACAGACATCCATTATTTGTTGTTAACTTTTTTCTATCTGATGAAAGTTTATTTCAGACTTTGAAAAATGGATATCTTTTGAGTCAGTGGTCATCAATGGGTATTACGTAAGTAATGATCAAATAAGCGCTTTGCGTTGCAGTTGAGCGAAATTTTGAGGATCTCTGAGCTTTTCAATGCAGTAAATCTATGAGAAGCGCAGCTCAAGCTTAAGCTCAGAAGTTGAGCTTCAAACGCAGCTCAAACTCAAACATATTTTAAAAATGATCTCAAAAAACAAAACATTTAAAATTTGATATTCATTTAAGTCAATGTATTGCTTTAGAATACATTGCAGTAAAAGAATAAGACTTCATATAATTAAACTTGTATTTGAGCTTTGATACATGTTTGAGGATATTTAGGTAACTTTATTATTATATATGCAGCAAAGAAGCGCATAAACGCATCTCAATCTCAAAGCCTAAGCATAAGCACAGCTTTTCAGAGAAGCGCAGCTCAAGTTTTGAGAAAATCGCGTTACGCTTATAGAAGCACAGATTTCGATCACTACACGTATGTAATAATTCTAAACATACTTTAGTTTTGCTTACAATTAATAATCCTTAAAACACTAATTATAGTCACTGTTGCAATGCTTCAAAATAAAGATGAGATAAATTCCTAATTTTACTTTATTTTTAATGATAAACTCTGATCAATACTATAGATATTTGACTCATTAAAATGATAAAAACAATTATTATTACTCTTATCATTCAAATAGTGTAAATTCAATTAAGACAAAGCTTTTTATGTGCTATACATGAAAGCATATGTTATATTTTCTCAGAGACTTTTGAGTTTAACTGTTCCGTAGATTATAATTAAGTTATTTTTACTTAATAAGAGATTTATTGTAGTTCTAAACATTAGCACAATATTCGGGTAAATATATTAGAGCACAACAATATTTAATAAAAACATCAATAAAAATCTTAATTTAATATTTATTCGGAAAAAATCTCTTAATCAGTGGATATGGAGTGAAATTACTCAAATCTCAAATCATAGCTACAATTGAGCCTAAATAAAAATTCTATAAATAGCTCATAGACTGAATCAGTCATCAAATTCACAGCTTGAGCAACAAAAAAAACACGGAAATCACGAAATTGTCTCTCTATTTCTCCATCTTTATAGCAAATTAATATTTCTTTTGCTAAACTTCAGTAGAGATAAGATCTTTTACATTAGCCTAAAATTTTTACAACAGAATTTAATGTAAGAATTATTCCTCTCATAATCAAATTAAATATTTGACATTTCGTTTTTAAAACTGATATTTCCATCTATGAGATCAAATATAAGGTCTACTTTATATTATGTGCACAGTTGAAAAGTATGCCTTAGAGAAGTGAACGAACGGCTAATTTTTGTTTTTTCTGAAGAGAAAGCTATGTTTTTCTTTTATCGATTCTGCTGAACATGCTTTTAGGCATCGAATGATTCAAATCTTGGTCATCTTTTATTATGATAAATAAATATATTTCTCATGTTTCGAGTTTTTAGAATTCAAAAAATTGATTCACTAATTCAATATAAGTTTTTAAGGATGTATCGAAATATTCTGTTGAAAATTAATTTCAATTTTAATTGTGTGTCCAGAAAGTCCTGGGTTGTGGTCATTGTTGTCCGGGAAAAAGATGTTTAGATTTAGGGTTAAACTCAATTAAATGATACAGTAGTTTACATTTTACAGTAATTGTAAAACCATTCATAAATCCTAAATTGAGTATCTATTCTATTACATGGGTTCGCAAACTTTTTTAGAAAAGAGCCAAATGAGGAATTAATTGGGTGACAAAGGCCACAAACACAGCCGTATAGCCCCCAAAATTATTTCAAGATATCGTTTCTTTTGAAAGGAAAATTGCTTAATTAATTTTCTTATTGAAATCGCTAAAAATAATTGCTAATACAATATTATATTTTATTATTCAATAAATATTAACCTGTGACAAAGCTAGTATAGGGACAGAGGGGTATATGCCCCTCAACTCAAATTAAAAATTAATCAATTTCATAAAAAGCTTTATTATATTTTAATTTTTTTAGACACTTGAATTACAAGAAATTTTTCCAATAAGCGTCTTTATGTTTATACAAAATCTAAAATACGCTATTCTTTACTCAAAATTGTCCCTCAAAAAAACAAACACAATGTGCCCCTCACTCAAAATTTTCTGGCTTCGCCACTAATCCAAACAGAGAATTTTTATAAGCATAAGCATTTACAATACGTATATTTGACTTTTAATTAATGTAATAATTTTCATATATAATATAAAATTAAACAGTAAAAGAACAAAACTTAATGTTAAATTTTAAAATAAAAAGAGCCACAAAATAGCACCAGAAGAGCCACATGTGGCTTCCGGAGCCATAGTTCGAAGGCTGTCTTATTTGGTAAAAATAGATTCTTCAAAATCTTAATGAAATATTATTAAGAATATCTGAAATTGAATGCGACGTCCACTATATGCTTACATTTTAAAAAGTATACTAATTGTGTATATGCAGACACAATTTGCATATCGTTTATTGAAAAGATTTATTCAGTAGATTAAACATTAAGATGAGTGCAAATGAGCGCGAATTTAACACAGCTTAGGAATAAATGTTATTAACTTATAAGACATGAGATAACTTGTAAAATAAACTTAAATTAAAAGCTATTGTTATTGAATGAGTTTGTGGAATAACATAATCGTAGAACAGTTTTAGAATAAATGACAAATTATGACAAATAATGAATAGATATAATAAGATTGCATAACATGAATACAAGAGAGGCAATGGTCCAAAAGCAATGCCATTTGAAGCTATGTTTCTGAGCCATTAAATATGCCAACAGTAAATCAAACATATTCACAAAAAGCACCCAAATTGCATTCGCTTATTATTTCCGGAATATAATGCTCTATTCGGGCATTCAATTTAATATGTCATGAGCTGTACTTATTTTTTAGAAATTTTTTCAATTTAAGCAAAATTTATTCAATATAAATAAAACCATTAATAATAAGACCATTATATTTAGATTAAATAGAGTCAAACCTGGCTTTTGCTAAATCATTATTATTCAACATTTATAGAATAAGCTTAAGTTCCTCTTTATATAATCATATTATTGTGATTTATCTATCAAACTATTTATTTATATATCACATTAAATGTAATCACATTTCTATTATATAATTAAATGCAATATAACTAAAGCAATTGAAAAGTGGTTTCATGTTATGTTCTCAATAAAGAATAAAAATCTTAAAGCACAACTATATTTATATGTCATAAAAAACGAATAAAATCTATTAAAAACGAATATAAGTATTTTTAACTTTAAGAATAAATATTCATAAAAGACATTAATATTTAAATGAATTCAAAAGAGATTAAACATTGAAAATGGTTCGTAAATATAAATAGTTTATTGAATAGAAACTTGGCTAATGATGAGACCTACTCAAAAGGAGTTTACCGAAAATGCTGAATGTAATCAACAATGAGCTGAAGTTCTGTGGATTTGTAATATTGTTGCGATTTTTGTAGTATTTCATGCCTGGGGACAAGTTATTATAATTTAATTACTTTCAATTAAAATACAACTGCAACACATTTAAATAAACAAAACCAGATATACAATATAGTAAAAATAAAATTTAACTTAATTATTTTAAGCTTTAATCAAAGGGGAATGTGGATATGCTAAGAAAAATACTCTTGTCTTTAGATTATCCCCAAAATTTTATCTTATGTAGAGGACACAAACTTAAGATATATGTGAATAAAATTTTGGCATTATATTGCTAGGGGGGGGGGGTCGCGTGAAAAATTAGAATTGTAAAATAATAGTAAATTCATATCTCCTGAACGGTTATAATTTTCCGCCAAAAAATACCATATTTTAATTCCTTTTTTACCATTAATTTTATAATTTAATTTTCTTAACAAATACGTAAAAAAGTAAAAAGTAAAATGTCACAGAAATCTTATGACAAATATCATCGTAAGTTACTATTATATGATATATAAAAACATTTCAATTTATTCTAATAATATTCATTTTGGTATTAAATTAATAAATAAGTAAAAATCACGTAAAAACTAATATTAATACTGACTACACATGAAAAGCAATATATTTGGGATCAAAAATTCACTGGAGTGGTCTAAATGTGAAAGGGGGTACCAAGGAAACTTTTAAGACCCCTGGGAGTGTAAATACCACCCACATAACGGGCTTGCTCATGTCTGTTTTGACCAAGAGCAACACCACCACAATCGATTTTTTATCATAAGTCATGCACAACAGTATTTGAAACAATATCTTGTGATTTAAATTTTTTATGAGAATGGGATTCGTTTGATCGGCATTTCCAACATTTAAATGCCGCAAATAAGGTAAGACCACTGCATTAGAATAAAAGTAAAGTACTCTTCACTTGAAATCTATATCTTTTGATTATTTAAGTCATGACTTTAATATAAAAATTAATTTTTAATCAAAATACTTATATATCTCTTCGATTTTTATATTTTGCTGTTTTATAAAACAACTGAATTTATAGAATTATCTCTTGTATTGTTGAAACTCTGGCTGTTCTCTAAGTTCTAATAAGTACAGTATCTTATACAGTATAAAATACAAGAAGCCATTAAAAATTATAAACTGAGTTTTCAGTTGATGCCTCTTTTCTTAGCATTAAAATTGATCAAAAATTTGATTTTAAAACTTAAACATATTTTTTATTACATTATAATAATCAATAGCAATATCAGTAATGGTCAGCTCAAGCTTTGGCCATCACTGGCAATGATGAACAAATTAAATAAAATTATACGAAATATACGTACAGTTACGGAAAATATAGCTTCCAATTGAACTTATTATTAAGTTTGATAAGACTTAGAAAATTTTGATAAAACTGCT
>JAQGCH010000295.1:0-26627 GCA_034699485.1 Nanhermannia elegantula | reverse complement strand
CCTAGGACCAATGCACACATTATCTATCGAAAAGTGCCTCAAAACGAGAAATTCACTTTAATGCTAAAATCAGTACTCAATTTACTATCATTTAAAAATCAAAGAAAGTAATGAACTTGAAAAACTTGCATTTTTACAAAAATAAATTTATTGATTGTACTGTGACTAAAATTGCCCTAGAATTCGTAAATTAAGTAATTTGTGTATTTCACATAAAAAATGTATTTGAAAAAATTAGAAATATAAAAATGGGTCGCGATAGAAAAAGTTTGGAAACCGCCGGTCAAAAGAGTCTAATATAAGCGATAAGTTGTGATTCTAAGCTAAGACGAAATTGACTAAAACAGAATAATTCACAAAACTCTACTAAAAAATCACAATTTGTAAAAATTAACGGTTTTTATATTTGGTTGGCTCTCTATTATAACATATGTTAAAAAATTTCAATTATATGAAATTTGAATTATATGAAATTTTCACTTTTATGAACAAGTAATTGAAGTCCCTGTAATACATACTTTAGTTGAATTTTATACACTAACTTTTCAATTCTACAGAAATGGATTAAGATTACATAGGATTAAAGTACCTTTAACACCTGTTTTGAAAAGTAAGGTTTATGTTTTGATTATTACAACAACAAGAATGCAGTGATATTGGTGATGGCGATATTGAAGAACAAGAACAAGACCTACCAAAAGTATCTTTTGCTGATGCTATAAAATCAGTTAAAATACATAAATCTTAATTAGACTCAGATAATTTTAAACAAAATTTAACAAATTTACATAATATGGAAAATTTTTTACTTCATAATCATTTAGAGAATGGTAAACAATCGAAAATTACTGATTTTTTTGTTAAAAAGTAATTGAATAATAAATATTTCTGATTTTATGAACAAACTTCTTCAGTCCCTTCGAGTTGATAAAATCGAGACCCCTCTGTATATTGAATTTAACGTTACTTACGCTCTGGCTCACCACCGAGCGCCTTCCATTAGAGCGTTTGGCATCACTGGGTCTAAGTGTGCAAATGCATACAGCGTAGGTGCAGGGCATAAAATTTCTCAAAAATTGCATTCATACTATGTGAACCATCTGTTGTCGAGGAATGGGTCAGACAAAATCTAGCACCCGAGCCCAAAGTAAACAAAATGAAGAAAGGCTAGGAATTAACTTTAAAGTAAATTGTGGTCAAACTTTTAACTTTCTCAATGAGTTATTTTTATTTGAAGACAAACTTTGCTTAAACTTATTAATAATAATAATAGAATAAAACAAGACGCAACCCGGTACATAGAACACCAGACAGTCATGCCGGACATAAAACTTCTGTTTATGTCTCGTAAAATTGTTATTATTAAAAATTTTAAAATATGTTTAAATTAAATTCAGCCAATAGACAGAAGCAGTTGTTTTTCACAAAACAGTTTTCTGTTTGAGTGCTATATAAAGCACATGTATTATGAAAGTGTGACATACATACATACACAGAATGACATTGTGTATATAGTAATATAGATTCTATAAAGTAAAGTAAAAATTAAATAACAAAGATGTATAGATGGCGTTATTGATGAACGTATGTGTCATCCAATGGGAAGAACAATATTGCATAAAATACCTGTAGTAAGAAGAGGAGGAATCTCCTTGTCATTTGGTTTTTACTGTACCTAAATCTATGTTAAATACCTTAGTAAATAATTTAAAAAATTGATTGCTTATCTATCATCTCAATTAATCACAAAAAATATTTAATTTTAATATAATTTACAAATCATTTAAATGATGTAAAGTAAGCAAAGTTTTATTGTCAATAATGAAGCGCAACAAGCATTTGAATCCAGTTTTTTGAGAGCCTTGAGAACAAATGATGAAAATCAATCGAATCTCCTTAAGGGAAGAAAACGTGAGAAGTTAAATATACAATAGCGAAGATTTGCTCTTATAATGCATTTCTCGATAGGATTTATTTCAGTTTCGTTTATTTTACGCAAATAGGATTCAAATGGATTGATAGAGAAAAAGGATTTGATAAGAGCTTTTATCGGTTTTAGAAATTGATAAAAATAGATATAGTAGAGTAGGATAAACTTTTTCATATTAGTATGCATTTCACGGACAAAAATGTAATATTAATCGATTTTTCTTTTGTTTGTTCAATCTTTTAGTACTGTTCGATTCAATTCATTTCAAATATTAACATAACTTATTAATCTTTTTATTGATTAAAAGCTTGAGACTAAGTTTGATCTGAGATTATTTCAATTTGCAAAACTCAAAATTGATAAATTAAAAAATTTAAAGTTTATTAGTGAGAGGTTGAAGTGGAAAAGTGATTAGAAGTAATCTTTTTAAAAGTAAAAGAAAATTGAGTGAAAATAGCAATACTGTTAAATACGAGTATATTTTAAAGTGTTTACGCGTTTATTTCATCAGATTATAGCTATATTGAAAACAAAATCTATTAATAAACTGAAGATATTTATAAATTTAGAGATTATACATCAAAATAAAACCTTTCTTGAATACAAAACAATAAGTCTTAAAAAAGTTTAATAAACAAATTTAACTTAATTTTAAATTAGAGACATTGATCTGTTTCCAGTTAAAATGCATAATAATATAAGCACATTAGGTTAGGTTTATTATTAGGTGCAACCAAACTTACCTATAAAGGAATATAACAAAATTTAATAATAGAGAAATCTCTCTTATTGTTGAACATTGTATTGATAATCAAGACTTAAAAAGTAGTCGAAAGCGCTCCGATTTTAAGAATTTTATTCTAATAACTAATTAAATAAAACTTTTCACTAAGTGTGCGAACAAATCATTGAAACCAAGTTTTCCAAACGATATACCGTATTATACAGGATATGGTCCATAAAGGTGTACAAAAAAGTTTTTTTTCGGATCTAATTTGTTTGAATCCTGCGTTTTGTTACCTTAATCTTAAATAATCTTAAGTTTTGTGATACAGGTACTTACTAGTGCTTGTCGAGTAATACTTATTACTCAATTATGTGAGAGTATTACTTTACTTTTCAACTCTTTCAGTTGATTTTTTTACTTTTACATTACTTTTTGATAAAAGTAAAAACTCGTTTTAGAAGGAATGGCATATTTGTGAAAGCCTTGAAACTTAGATTAAGTAAATCCTTTCTTCAACTATTATTGCCAATTCCCGCTACACAGGCTTCAAGTGAAAGAGTTTTTATTGTGTCGGGCGATTGTTTAGCCGGAAAAGGAATTCACTTAGTCCTACATAATTACAACACTAAGTAATGCTCATTTCTAACAAAAAATACATAAATTTATGAATTTTATTTTAATTACTTTTATTTTACTTTTACTTCTTTTGGTACAATTGTATTACTTTAACTTTTACTTACTTTAATAAAATACTTTAATAAAATACTTTTACATTACTTTTTGTAAAAAGTATTTACTCATCAAACACTAGTACTTACAGTTTAACAGTTTAGTTATATTAATAAAACAGATTATTTTGAAGTTTAATTTAAATGTTTCCAAAAAATAGTAATTTTTTGAGAGCAAAGATATGGTCAATTTTAAAAACTATTACGATTGGAACAAATCGAAAAAGAATCTTATTGACAGTGAGCTGACATGTATTGGTAATTTGATATGAACTTAAGGCAACTCCAGGTGAGTAAATAGTGTTTGAACAAGTTCGTCAATATTAGTTTATCGCATGCATTTTTCTTGTATCAAATGATTCTCAAAGCTTTGAGTTTAATGGAAATGTAAAACGTATTAATAACTCTCTTCTCTATGTGTCAATCAAACTTTTTCTCAGCTTTTAAAGAATATTTCCTACTTTGCTGAATACTCACAACCAGGCGTGTGAAGAATAGGCATTTTTTCTTACACTTAAACTTTGCAAATTACATGGTATCTGCCTATTGATCAGTTATTGAGCTGGCTTAAGTTCTATCTTCCCAATAATGTGGTTTTTTATCCAAATGTGGACCTAAAATAAACATAAGTTTCATTCATGAAATTGTTATTAGAACATTGGCCAATTTTTTCACGAAAAAACACTTAGGGATTTAGGGGGCCTGGTTTCCCGATTCCATAAAACCAGCTCATGTGTCAACTCGATAGTACTCACCAAAAGAAACCGAAATTTAATATTTTTAAGCCACGCTCATATTTGGTGGCTCGTACTATAATCTTATATTAATGTATATTTTATGTATCCCCTCGTTCTCCTAAACACGTTATTTGTCCATCGCTGCTATAGATCATAGCTGAACATTAGTCAAGTAAAAGTTGTCAAATTTCAAACCCATGCCCAACTATACCCACTCGAGAATTTTGGGTTCAACTTTCCTTCGCTACTGGACATCTGATTGTACGTATGCGAGAATTAGTTTTCGATTGTGTTGTAATAAATACATCAAAATATATAAAGTGTTGTACAAATACAAAAAACTATTTGATCATAAATTTTGTTATTTTAAAAAAAATAAATAGCAGTTATTTCATTGCCTATGCTTATATTTAATTACAATTAATTTAGACTTTTTTAATTTGAGTTTTCATTCAATTTTTATATCTTTTAAATTAAATGTTTATTTGCGAAGCAACGGTTCACAAAAATCTCAGTATTGCTTTAGTTTCCCTTTATTTTAATTTATTCTATAAAATTGAAAAAACTTTTAGGTGTCATCCATTCAGTACGTACTCAAAAAATGTCAATTCTTGGACCCCCTCCCCCTGTGTACGCATTTTCACACATGACCTAATGTTAAACATATAGGGAAATATGAGTTCGTACGCTTTTGCCTAACCCCCTCCTTCCTATGAGTGCGTACGTACTAAATGGATGACGCCTTATTTAAAATTAAATTCCAGATAAAATAATAAAAAAGTTATTAAATATTTTTAGTAATCGTTAACTATACAGCAATTCACTTAAAGTGCTACTGTATTTAAATTATTATTTCTAAACTTTATGGAATTGAGTTAAAGAAATTGCAATTTAATCAAAATATATTTATTTATCTTTTGAAATGTTAAATCAAAACAGATAATAATTTAATGAAAACTATTAAAAAGTTTGAGATTATTCTTAAATAATTATTTCTAATATTTAAGTGGGTTTTATTTAATAAAATGTTTTAAAAAGTACTTTAAATCCTAGTTAAAAATTGTAAAATGTTTTATACTTTTTAACTTTTTGATACTATATAATGTCACATTTTTAATAAGAAAGCAATATATCATCCCCCCCCCCCCCTTCGGACAGATACAAACCGCTGCCAAGAATCAATTGCACATAAAAACAGATTTTCTTATCAGATGTGAAATATAAATTTTATTTACAAAAACTTTAACAAAAATCTCTTTATGATATACTGTAAATCTACCTTTAGATTCGTCTTTTTCAATTTTCCTTTATGCATTATTAAAGGTATAATAACTTAATAGCAATTAAAATAAGTGACAATGTTTAGGCTAATCCTCGAAATATCAATATTTAAGAAAAAATTTTTATATTTGTTTCAATATTATAATTTATAGATACTGAACAGTTAAACTTATATTTATTATGAAAAAATGTTCAATAAATCATTAAACCATTGACATCTGTCAGTTGTCATCTGTCAAAGTCTTTATTAATAGTAAAGTCTGTGTAAATTTAAAGGCAATTGATTTCTTAAAATTCTGATGTGGGTCCAGTGCGCCCAAGGGAGTCATTGTAGAGCAGTGGGTAAGGTGCCGGACTCATGATCGAAGGGTCGTGAGTTCGAATCCCAGCCTCGTCTGTTGTTCTTTGACTGCTATATGCCGCCCACATATTCATTGTCTTCGAACAATCCCTAGGCCTGACGCGTTTGCACACGCCAACACAAGGTCATCCCTGTAAAAATCTCACTGATTTTCAACATGGGCTTCAGTGAGATCACCTCTCATTAGGGAGTTGGCTGAAGAAAAAAACGCCTATTGCGTCCCTTTACTCCATCGTTATCTAATGCTCTGAGTAGAGATAAATTATTGAGAATGTAATAATAAGTTAGCAATATATGTGTATATACTAAACATTAAATGTTCGATACAGTATTTATCTCAGTCATTAATACTATAAAATGTATTGAGAACTATTGGGTATATATTGGACTTATCTTTGACTACTTTCCTATGACTAAATTGTAAATTCATAAAGGTATCACTTTTTTAAACGAACTAAACTCAAAGTAAATGAATAAAAAAACAAATTTTTTCAAACAATACAATATTACTGAAAGTTGAGTACTGTAACAGGTGTGTCACCCAAAATATGCAAGATTTGAATTTATCTAATTGTAAGGGAATGGTTATAGGAATAGTTTAAAAATTAAAAGAATGAAACCGCCTATTAACTCATCGAATTAATTAATAATTTACAAATTTTAGTATTTTAATTATAAATGTGAATAAATGATTTCTTATATGAGAAATATGAATGTCAAATATCTAAGTCGGAATGTGAGCCAAGTGCCCTGCGATTCCATAATCCTGCTCTATCTCAAAAAATTAATTAATTAATGTCATTTAAATAATTATTATTGCTAACTATGAATCCAGATATAAATTCACATCTAAACAAATATATAGTTTCCTAAAATACATCAAAATTTTATATTTAACAAACTTAAATCATTTTTTTTAAGTTACAGCTTGAAATGATACAATTCAAAGGTCAATACTGTGACCTTTAGCAGCAAATAGTTCGCCAATATTTAATGATATACTCATTAATTTTTTAGCAGGAGTATGTATTTTTGGGGCCCTTGATGCACCTTCCTGCTAAAGTACAGGCAGTGCCGTAGCCAGAAATATTTGATTGAGGGCCAGACATAGGAAAATTCTAAGATTTGATAATTTTTGAAATTGCTACAGACCTAACCTTAAATGTCTGAAAATGTTTGGGGGGACCAATGGCCCCCTAGCCCCTAGCTAGCTACGGCACTGAGTACAGGTAAATTTAGATCACCCACCGTAGATGTAACTCAATGGTGGAACATTCTTAAGTTATAAGCTTTTATTTAAATTATAATCTTAAGTACAGGTATTATATATTTTAGGCTTAATAGGATTTGACATATTATAACCCAAAATATTGAACTAAAATTGAAAGATTAGTTTGATTTTTGAGAGAAATGTAAATTCCAAGAGTTAACACCTGTGACGAATGCTCACATAAAATTAGAATTGAAATAAATCCATTAAAGCAGATAAAATGTATGAACAAGGGAGCAAAGGGAGCAATAACAGCAATCACACCAATAACAACTACATTAATACGAAATCCGTTCAAGTGGTAGTGCATTAAAGGCGCTCATTTACGGATTATGGATTTGAGAGTTTTGCCAAAGCAAAGACTATGATAGGAGTGGGGAAAGCGATTTGTTTAATGAACAAACAAAAACGGGTCCATAAGAGGCTTTCTTTTCTCACTATTTTTCTAAATGCATCCCAGTATACATAGCATATATACACTTATATAGCTTATATGCCATCGCACATCGTGTAAATAGCCCATGAATAGCATTAAGAAGACGCATACATTTGCTGACAATCCTCACTCAGAAGATAATAGGATTTATAGCCAACAAATCTAAAATGCTTTTTGAGTTGAACTCAGTTAGGATTGTGTAGAAGTGAAAGGGGGGTAAAACACTAAATACGATTCAATATATACTTATACTAGAATTCGTCATTCTTGTGCCGACTCGCGCCTCATTCACATCTATTTCTAAAAAGTGGAAAACTTATATCATAAGTGGTTGTAATTACATATTATTTCAGCAACACATCAGTTATATCCTATCAATACTTTGTATACTACAATACATAGCTATGTATCACCAACTTATGCATCATGTAAGTATTTGTTTTGTATCATATGTATGCGCCTTTAATTTCCGCTTTAATTAGGACTTTACTTATTTCACTATATATAGGGCTCAGTACCAGATTTGAGTGTCAATGCTGCACAACTCACATCAGCGCAATCATCCAATACTAATACTTTAACTACAACTACTACAATGAATCCTTATTACAATACCAGTAATCTATTTCGATTTGGATCTACACCACAACTCGATCGAAGCTCTGCTTTCTTCGGATATCAAAATTATATGAACAGCGGTTGGATTAATCCTTATGAAAACCCATTGAGCACTCTTAATGGTGAGTAAATATACTTGGCTCTAGTTTTTGATTAAGCTTTCAATACTTTAGATATTAATTATTTACTATCATATGCAATGAACTAGTGGTCAGTGCAACTCATTTGCATCACTATTTGTATAATTAGACTTTTATTATTGGTTTTTGTTGTTTATCCGACACATGCCTTATTACACTATCAGTAATAATAATGGTATATGTGTTACAGTGAACTTTTTGACCAAAGCATAATACCCACCTTCCTCATCAATTGCTATTTAAATTGATTTAAATAAAAATTAGTCTTTAATTTAGAAAAAAATTGGCTTTAAGTAAAATCTAAATAAAATGAATTTTATTCTAGATATGGTTAGAAAGCTCTAATATGATAATAAGTGATTGTGATTTGTGTCAACTACTGTATTAAGTTATTTCTTGTATAAAATTAATTGTATAAGTTAATTTCGATTTTGAGAATTTTAATTGGCTTATTCATAGTTTTCATGCTTATTACTATGGTTGAAAGTTCTGGTCCTAAGTAATAGCGTTGTTAAATTTAATATAAAATTTTGTGTTATTATAGGTAACATTAGGTTCTCCTAAATTTAATATCTTATATTTGCCATAATTCAACTCTGAATTAACAAATTTTGTCAAATTATATGTTCTATTGATAAAAATTTTTGAACTCATTCATTTTTTGCTTTTTCCTATGTTAAATTTATTAAATTTTCTCTGAAGACACTAGATTTAATATTAAATTTAATTCTTTGAAACGCTATTAGGAACCCATGAAATGGGCACAAATAATAGACAGCTATAAGCAATAGAACTTATTGCTATAGACTATCTTATTCTCTGAACCTCGAGTAAGTTCATTTCCCTGTGTATCAAATATGTATTGCACTAAAAATTTAAACTTAACTTTATGGAGGGTTAGGTATTAGTGCAATACATATCTGCTTTACAGGAGAGCGAACTTACTCGAGATAGGAATAAGGTCGTCTATAGCCGAACTTATTAAACTCAAATTCAGACATTTATCATATAATGTTTTTACTCTGTTTTGATGTGATATCGAAATATGTTAGAAAGTTATAACAATTGAGATCAATAACTGATCTTTAGATAACATCAATAAAGACAATTCAATATTAAAATACTATACTTAAAATAATTTTTAAAAATTATCTCATCAAATGAGTAAAATACTATTGAATTTTTGCTGAAAACTTATAAAAAGTCATGAAAAAGGCACTAATAGGACATTACAATGATTATAACCAAAATAGTACCTAACCATCAAAAAAGGCTTATAAATGTGTCTCAAATATCTTATTTGATTTAGGGTTGATTAGATGCAAGATGAAAATAAAAAAGTCCTAAACTTCCTATCCCTACTTATTACTACAGTAGTAAAAATGTTTTCCATTACTATTTTATATAATTCCAAATAAAAATGATTTATAATAAGTCACACTTTCTAATCATTATTTTAAAGATGGATATGATTTACAAATTAGCAATTGAACAAAGCAGTATTTTACAGCAAAACAGGCCATATAAGGCCACAGGTAGGTAAGGTAGGAGTCAATGGATACTTTTGAATTTTATGAAAATGTTTTTATATACCAGTATATTAAAAAATCATACTGTATCTCAAGTTTAATAAGAAATTAGTGTTGTTTTAATAAATTTTTTCCAGTGCATTAAATAAATTATTTGAATTAAATTTAATATTTTTAAAAGTACAGTAAAATGTTAAAATTACGTTTTATTATCGCAGACATTATGTTCTCCTAGATCATATTTACACTAATTCAACTCTCAAATATTACATTCTTTGAGACTATTTTCTAATAATCTAGTATTATATTAATTAAACATACAGTTAATATCATTTTACATTTATTGAAGACATTGAATTTAATATAAATGTAATAATTAGCAATGCTAGTTTTTAATAATGTTTTTGATCAATAAAGAGTCTGTCAAATAAAGATTGAAACCATTATTATGTCCAAAAGTTTAGTTAGCAATCAGAATTGTTCGATCTTTTCAGGCTCAGTCACGAGCCTGAGCCTCATCAAATTGAGAAAAACTGAGCACAGGCATAAGCCAGAACCTACACCCTCACATTGAATAGAATTTTTAGTAAATCAAATTAATAAAAAGTTATATTTTATTTAATTCAAATAAAATTTCTATGAGTTTTATTTCAGATATTAAATGAGATAATTATTCAGAATTTAAGCATAGATTCTGATCACATTAAAATACGACTTCGCCAGCAATTTTTGCAGATTGTTCTTAAAGTAATTTTAGGCTTAGTAGACTCGAGCCTGGTTTAAATTGTGAGTCCAAGCCTGTAAGCTTGCTCAACGCTAATTTTAGTGGTTTTTAAAAAAGTTTGATTTTTTGCATCGAAAGTAACGTCAAATTATATGAAATGGTTTAAAAATCATTTTTAATATACTATTAATCAATAAAAACTTGAAATTAACTATAATTTTATAAGAAATAATTATAAAGTATATTATTTAAACCTAAAATGAGATGTTTAGACGACTGATTGATATTCGGCTATAATTATTGAAATTTGATATATTTGATGCATAGATTTGGCGCTTAATATAATAAGTGGCTCTTCAATCACGACCTCATCGGACGCACGGAAACAGCGAAGAAGTCGGACCGCATTCACTCACAACCAATTGGCAGCACTCGAGTCGACATTCAGCAGAACTCAATATCCGGACGTATCAACCCGAGAGAGATTAGCACTTTTGACGCATTTACCAGAGGCCAGAATACAGGTCTGGTTCAAGAATAGGCGCGCAAAGCATAGAAAAACTTTGAAAGGAATTGGAGTCAATTTGGGTGAACACAAAAGTCTCGACAAATCTAATCTCACAACTGGTGAAGACACTGAAGAGTGCGCACACAAAAAAACTCATATTTCAGAGCCGTACCCGTTCCTGACCCACACATTTCTAGTGCCCCCCAATATTGTCCGCGCTAAGAGTCTGGACCAACTGACCCCTGACCCCAATAAAATTACAATATAAGTTGATTAAAATTGTATTAAATTTTTTTATTTATCATTATTTGCATTATAATTAAATTATTTGAGTTTATGTAAAAAACTTGTTTGAGAACAATTAAATAAATTATTTGTTTTGTGTCTTAATACTCATCAAACTTTTCAATATTAATATTTTGCTTATAAGTTATCTAAAAGTTAGCTTTAAGTCAAATAAATTAAAATTAAAATAACTCTTTATTAATGGTATTAATAAACTTATGAATTTAAATAGGGTTTAGTTAATAGACTTCTACGTTATTGATGTATAACGTTATACTATATACTACTGTAATAGTGAATAATGCCTTAAAATCCCTCCCTCTTTACGCAGTCAAACAGAAGAAATGCATTGATTTAAGCTTAAAATTTTGAACAAAACGTGTCATAGATTTATACAATTTTTTATTAAAGGGAGAATCTTATGAAACTTGAAAACACATATAATATTAAAAAACGTTTTATACGTAAAGAAGCGCACACTTTGTTATACTTTTAAATATGTTTATAATCGAATTAATAATAAAAGTAATGCAATGATGACAAACATGAAGTGTCAAAGATGTGGTTCAACGGAATTCGATGAAGAGAATGGTCTCTATTATTGCAATTTTTGTCAAACACAAAGTCAGGTATAAATTGGATTAAAATAGATATCAAATGAATTGTTAATCAATTACTAAACGAATGTATTGTTAAAGGGTTTCACTCAAGAGATATCCGACAGATATATGGAAAGGACTTATACTAAAGAAGTGAAGACAAAGCGAATTAAGCGAACAGTAGAGCGAAAGACAGGAGTGTTGTGGTCAACGACCGAAGCATTTAATATTATTTTATTTAAACAAATCAATCAATTATTAGAAATGAATTGCATTTCTATAGAAGAGCACCCCTTCAAGAGTTTGACTGCAATTGTTTGGTTCTCTTATTTGCGGTCCAGTGGCATCGCATTCAAAGACAACGAGACTGAAGAGGGAGAAGACTGTGGACCACAACTACATCCGGCCTCACGTTTCAGAGATTTGCAAATATTCAAGAATGGAGTCAATGATTGTTTGCCTCAATTCAAAAACGCAAACACAAAGTTAGGCTTTAGGAGTGTCTCTCGTTTGGGGTCATTCGCAGTGATGCGAAGGTCTCAAGAATATGACTCTTTCACGGATTTTAATTATATTAAAACACAAAATGAAATTAATTGTGATTTGAATGATGTTTATTATGACAAATATAATGATCCGCGCGTTTATGCCAAACGAAAAGAGGGCGAACTTCACATTTCTAAAGAAACGCATCGAATATTTGGTGATTTATTATCCAAACTTGATTTGAAGACTTCTTTTGATAAAACTATTGATTTGTTGGCTGATAGTGATGAAGAGACAGAAACAGAGTTAGAAAATTATAGCATTGATAGGGATAGTGATGAACTAATTATTGATAAATCGTTTGCAAAAACACAATCAAAAATCGATGGCTCGAGCGATGACTCGAGCGATGCATCGGATCGTGAATGGCATGATTTGGATGATTTCATTGAAGATGAAGACAGTTATGATGATTATGATAAAGACTTAATACGATGTTTGACAGAATCTAAAAAGTTATTATTAAAATATATTCCATTATCTTATTTGAAAGATTCCAAAAAATCTTCGAACAATTATTTCATTGATTTCATGACATTACCGAAAACACTCGCAATTGTTAATATAGTGATCCGTTTACTTAATTATAATATCTATGGGTTTGATCTGATTCGTTGGGCGAGTGAAGGACACATTCCTTATTTGAATTGTTTGTCATGTTTTCCCGAAGACTGGCAAATAATGCCTAACGATTATCTAACATTCACCTCAAGGTTTGCTCCGTCTGCTAATGCTATTAACAAATGGAGTGCAAAGATTGCACAACACATTCAAATGAATTCATTTCCAAGACCTGACTTAAAACCTTTACTCATGAGATTTGTTAAAGACTTAAATTTGCCGAAAGGTATCCTTAATATTATAGAAAATGATTATAATTTATTCGAACACTTTCCTCATTTGGACCGAAAAGTTAAGAATTGTAAACTACTGTACTGTTTGCCATTCTATGAAAGATGGGCTTTAATGGCTATTGTTATGGTTCTCAAAAGAATTTTTGTTTTGGACGACACCACAGAAAGGCGTTTGAGTGCATACGCAAAGTGTGTGAAAGATTTGTTTATTTGGGATGAATGGGAAAAGTATACGCGATTACGACTTGAACTCATAAAGTCTTACTTTATTCCTCTATACGAGAGGTGTGAAATATTTGCATAAAATTCGTTTTAATTAATAGATTTTTATGTATTTAAATACTTTAAATATACATCACTTTTTAAGTTTGACTCATTTTTGTTTTGATTGCTTTTTAATAAGTAAACCAACAAAAATTATTTTTATATCTTTATTATAAATAATACATATTTAATAAATGTTTTACTCAATCGGTTATAGAAATCTTGAAGATGTTCGAGATATCGATGTGATTAAAGAACACGCTCTTAAACGCGCTGCATATGAAACTGAAAAATCCATTCTCTCCGACAACAAACGTATGAACTTTAATTTTACTTTACTTTAGGTTATTATTATTTAACAAATTATTTTTGACCCCCTTTTCAGCTGCTTTCAGAGAATTTGATTTTCGTGTTGATGTTCAGAGAGATTTCCAGCAATACTTAGCGGATGAGAGCGAATGGTCGTACACTCAATTACCTTCTGCTTCATTATATCCGTTAACAAATGCAACAAATTTCGCTTTAACTCGAATCGACTCGTCTTCGATTGCATCGCAATTATCAGTCAATTTTGAGGACAAGTTAATCACTCCGTGGGTTTGCAGTCATGGAAATACTTTCCATAGAGGTTATAAACAATTAAATATTGGAAGCGCTCATAAACCTAATGATATAAGTGACTGGTCCTCATCTTTTAAGCTTCTGCTTGAATTGAGTTGTATAGTATTGCACTGTCATAATCCGGACTTATTGATTATCATTAAAGAAATGGAAAAAAATTATTTTGGAATTAAAAAAGTAAAGTCTGTTGAAGTGGAGTCATTGTCGACCTCGACTCTGGATCAGGAAATGTCGGACTAGTTCGGGCTGAGGAGATTTGCCCGAAAAAAGACATAAAAAATTGTATTTAAAATAAATAAATGAATTAAATGCACAGTTTTTGCTATTAATCGCATTAAGTTATAAATCTGAATATCAAACTGTGAAGTGAAGCAGAAGTGAAGCGCTTTAATAAATGGATAGCTATAAAACCATTTCTCTATTTGTAGATTCATTTCTGACACTAATATCTCTCAAGAAATAATTAAAATGAATAAATTATAAAAATATGTAATTATAAACATTATAAATATGTGATAAATATTAAATTTACTGTAACTAAAAATGACAAAAATGAATGACCAAAATAAACTTTCAATAGTCAATACTTTAAACTTGGAAATAAAAAAACGTTGGGTTTGAGCGCTTTTAGTGTAACTTTTCTAAAATGACTTTAAAATGAAATAAATAAAAAGATTGAGTTAAACTCCTAATAAATTAAAGCTTAAATTTTTAGTCGAATATAGCGAAAGGCTTTGACTCAACGAATTCAATCACTTTGAATCTCGGGTAAAGACCAGTTTTCTTAGTTTTATTATGATCTCCAAGATTATAGCCGTTATGCATATTGTTGGCGATTCCCAGTATGTCTCCAACTTTGAAACTAATTTCATTATCATTCTGAGGCTTGTGGTTCACAATTGCTTGCTTTCCATGAAATACCTATAAAAACACATTTCACTCTTTGATTTCGCATTAATTATAAATTTTCATCAAATCCTGACTTTTGTGCATAAATAGGATAAAAGATAATTACATACCTGACCACCAAAATAATAGTCATCGTCGAGTGAATAGAAGGCATTTGAGAGATCAATGTCTTGACTTTGCATTAATTCGAAAGCCAGTCGACATATTTGAGAACTAAAAGTGCAGACTATATAATCACATTGACTCAGAAGAAGTAAATCAATGATTACATCATGTAGTGATTCAAAGCCGTGACGAAGTGATGGGTCAGCACTTTCAGAAAGTCTTATATCACCTGTAAATACATATCCTTTGTCCTTAAACTTATTGATTTCATTTCTCCAAACTTTTGGCTCATCGGTTGCCAAATAGACAAGTCTTTCCACTTTGCTATCAATTCGATTGCGTTCATTCACTAAATCGAGTTTATGATAGAAGTCGTCGACATAATACATATATTCATCAATTGCATGAAATTCTGCTTCACTGCCAATTTTGTCAGTTCTCCGCACATGTATTCCAACAATGGGATGACTGAACTTATTTTTCTTCTTGAATTCTTCGATATACGCACTTATTTGGTCTGACGGACGCATAATGTATTTCAATACTTGTCCGATAAACCAAATGAATGGTTCGCCACTTAATGTAATTAATTGATTAGAAATTTGTTGAGGAATAACAAGTGGCAAGAAATAAGGCTGAGGTTCGATGTAATCAATTATAGGAAAGTTAATCACTTGAAAGTTATAAATAATTTGTGGGTCATTCCAAGCAGTCTTATTATGACCACTGGGGTTAAGACATGTTTGACTGAAAGGTTGGAATACTTTGTTCCACACATTGTTTTTACGATCGCGTGTACGCCAGTCGTTAGTATTCATAATTAGCGTACGGTTCAAAGCCATGGCAGCCACTAAGCAATGAGCCGAGTGATGCATTTGACAGCCAAAACCACAATTTTTATTCAAATTGCAAACAAGCTTTTTTGCATTTTTGCAATCGACTGGGTTTTGCATTCTATGGATCTTTTGCTGCACAAATTCACTTAAGTTTCTAAGTTCTTCTTCTCGCCATCGATTATCTCTTTTCTCTAAAATATCGAAATCTATTAACATATTATATCGCAATTCATTCACGAATTGCATTGAAGACGAATTCAGACTTTTTCGCAAATAATGCCACAACTCATCAACATTTTGTTTGATCCGACGGCGCGACTGCTCATAATCAGTGCTTGGATTTGCAATTTGTGTAAATCTAGTGTTTTCTCGACTTATTTTATTATATCTGGAGTTCATATAAATCATGAGCTCTTCCTTTTTCTTTTTAAGTTGACTCAACTCTTGCAAGTGTTTAGACAGTTGACGATTTTGTTGCATTAAAATCTCTATTTGAGAGTTTGCTTCAACCAGTCTATTGTTTAACTTACTATATTTCACATCATGTTCAATACGAGTCAACTCGTTGGGCACTTTCTGAAATACAGTACCGATAGTAAAAATCACAATCAAGGCAGACAACCAAATGAGTGGCACTAATATAAAGATGTGTCGACTTTGTATTGAACGCAAATATGGCAAAGATTTCAAAGTCATTGTCAACACTTTAACTAAAATAATGATGATTTGGATACCAGTTTTCTTAAGAGAAAGATTAGATATTTTTTATTTATTTAATATTTTATCAACATTTTAGTTTTTTGCCTACAACTGTCCTGCATTGGGTTAAATTTAGATTAAAATTGTCGAGTATTACAGTATTGCACTATTTTATTAGTTTGATAATTGGCTGAACACTTGACGAAACTTTTAGCACTTCACAAATAAATTGATATTAGTTTTATAATACAGTTTATCCAAATCTCGGTAGTGATTAATGTGGCGAAAATTCAGATTTTGGCAGAATATGACAGAAATCTCTAACCTTAACAGAAATGATAAATTTAAGCCATAATAACCATTAGCAGAAAGTTGTATTTTAGCAGAAATTCTTGAATTTTGATAAAAATATGACAGAAATGACAAATTTAAACAGATTTTACCGCAATTGAACGATTCTGATTATCTTATTAACAGCGTCGTGACTAGGATTTTCAGCTTGAGAGGGGGCTAAACACAGGAAACCCCCAAAATATAATAATTTTTAAAAATTGCTACAGATCTACACTTAATTGTTCAAAAATCTTTGGGGGCTATAGCCCCCTGCCCACCCCTAGTTACGGCTGTGCTTATTAACAATAATTAAAATTTAATTTGCTTTCATTATGTCTTATCATATGTATTTTGTCAGATTTATTTGATTTTGGTGTTCATTAAAATCAAATTTGTTGAAATTAAACGGGTTCAACTGTACTAACTAAGTATTTAATACATTAAGAATTTTGAGAGTATAACAAGATTTAAGCTTTGAGTAGGCGCTAAATAAAAAATTAATATTTTTATAGGAGAAGCGAAACAGTATAAAAATTCATTTCTAAAAGTACATTATTATGTACTTTTAAGAATATGTTCTGAATGTGGGGTTTGAATTAGTACCTGAATACTGATATAATTAAAATTCATTAATTCTACAATTCATAAATAAGGTGTGAGGTGTTGTGTTATTTAATAATACAACCAAATGAAATCTAAAGGTTATGAATGTTTAAACAATTATTGCTTATAAATGGGAGTAAATTAAAAATAACAATTAACTTACAAAAATTGACATCAAGTCAAGCAATGAAATTGGAATTCATGTTTAATATTTTATAAGATTTATTTATTAATTATTACTAAACATAAAAACAAATACTGCATAAACTGGAAATATAAAGTTTCTATTATTTTTTAAATAAAACTGAGCGGAAGTATTTATATGAGTTCCTGTGATTATAATCATTAGTGCAAAAAATGAAAGGAATAACTATAGATTCAACCCATTTCTAGTTTATCTTTGAGTAACATCAACTCAAACAGCTATTTAAATAAATTCATGCGATAATACATTTACTTTTAGATATAGCGAACATTTATTTTAATATTCAAAATACATATAAATAGTTTAGAAACCCATCTGTTATTGAGTTAACTTAAATTTAGAAAGCAATGCAATACAAACTATTGAAGTTAAACAGTAGAACCTCAACCTCTTTCACAGGAAATGCCTTATATCAAGTTTATTATGTACTGTAATTTTTGAAAGTATATGAAGAATTAAATTAGAGATCACTTACTTTTATACAATAGTTGATTGAATACACATATCTTATAATAAGTTACATTAGGCACTCATCTATCACAGACTTGAAATGGGAGAGCACTTTCTTTTAAAAAAATATTTAAGAAAAGTGAAGTTTTAAGTGAAACCAATCTCTGTAAAGCAAGTTTGACATTGATTTTGTGAAAAAACCACTAATAAAATGTTTTCAAAGATAGAGTAAATCTTTTGATATAACTTACAAAAGAAATTCCCCACTAATGGAAGATTAAATTTTCAATATTTGAAACTTACATTTAAATAGACAATGTTCTCAATGTTTATCCAAAGTATTTGTGATTCAGCAATAACTTCCATATTTGCTTTGACTACTTTATATTGAATTTAATCTCTTCGATCTGCACCTGACTGTGCCTTCAGGTGAATTGACAAATTTTACCTTAAACGTAGTGAACTGTATGTTATTAACTTTCAGTTATAGTTAGCGAACACTTTTAAGCATTGCAAATAACTTACCTGTTTTAGAATAGAAGAAGTTTTATGTGAAGGCTTAGACCACAGGTTATCTCTATTTTTTACTACTTTATAATATTTCAGTTTTATTTATTGCATAACAAGAATGTTTTTGGACTTATATATTATTTGATTTAATAAAATACAAGTTGATTACATAGAGAGACTTTCTATAAAATGAGACGCACTTAACAAATATTTTTAACTTGAATATAGTTATTATTCAACTCACAACATGTTTGCTCAGGAGAATGTTAGGCGAAAAATAAAATAAAATCCTGCGCTTATACCATACATACCATAACTTAATAATAATGTGCAAACTTGTCTTTCCTTGTCTTGTAAAATAAATTTTAATAAATGATTTATTTATTTGTAAAGCTGCATAAATTAAATTATTTTAATTGCTTGCTGAGAATACAAAACCCTTTTTATTAAGTATATAAATATACTGGTAATTACAATTTTTAATTACTACGTGAAAAATAATTTTCAAATTTATATAATAAGTGAAAACAATTAAATAACTTAAATTTTAAAATCAATGTCACTTATTGTTCAAATTAAAAGCCCTTAAACACACTTTTGCATACAATATTCAATTAAATAATTTATTACATAAAATTAATTAATTTATTGTTATTAATATTCTATAGTCTATGGATGAAAAGAAATTTGATGTCTATAAGAAATTAAATTTTAGTGTAAACAATTAATTAAATGAGCGTAAAATTTTTCTTTAAATTCAAATCACGTTCTCAAAGCGTGAATTTGCATTTCTTGTTTAGCATTCAATGTTCATTAATATTTGAAAATTCTAATTTTATTATATGATAATATCAGTCTAAAAATATATTTTACATAATTTCTATTAAATTATTCACATTCTGATCAATGCTAAGATTCGATAAAAATTATCATATGTGTAGTAACTCCTACTCATTTAGTATAATATTCAATATTTGTAAGGTATTCAATATATGCTCAATATTAGACTGTATTTTATATAGATATTCATGCAGTTAGTCATAAAAATTCTATGAATTAAAAGTTTCCAAACGCTTAGAAATATTTTGTTTATTAAAATAATAAGTTTGAATATTTTGCGAATCTAATCGGTAACCTTTAAGAAAACTTGGTTTGCACCGACCCACCCGCGGAACACCTATAATTAGAGAATGAGGTTTTCGGGGTTACCATAGGATACCCCGAATAATCCGAATATGTCCGCCGATTTAGAAAATTAATTTTCGAATTTATGTTCTCATAATCCGAATTTGCCCGAAAATTATCCGAATATTACCGCCGAATTTTTGTAAAATCAATCGGAGTTTACTGAAATCCGAATAAACCCTCCGATTTTTAACTTTTTCATTCTCCGAAAACCTCATTCTCTACCTATAATTGCAATAAATTGTATGCCTGTATTATTGGTATTAACTTTTTTTATATCTAAAGTATCGATATTTTTATACAATAATAGCTTCCCGATTGCTTTAATAAATGTAATAATTGGCAGTTTGTATGGTATATATCAAACCTTTTTTGGTCCCAGACTCGCAAAAACTATCTTTTTAGTGATTTAGACTTAAAATTTGGCTGTTTTCATAAAACATACACATATGTTAAACAAAATAGCTTTGCGAGTCACGGCACACAATTTGACAATTATTAAATTATACATTAGTTTCAGCTCAATTTTTGGTATACCCAGTAAAAGCTCGATATAACGAACCGCAAGGGGTGTCCGTTAAATCCAACTGTTCGTTATATCGAATGGATTTTAGCTTAATTTCATAGTCAAACGAAAGTCCGGGTCCGTTATATCGAGGTTTGTATTGTTAAAGCATTCGATTAGTTTATTTCATTTAAACTGTTGTTACAGTAATGCATAAACAATGTTCACTTAATATTCATTTTTATTAAAATAAGCGAATACATGCCTCAATGCTTATTATATTTATATTTATTATTCATATATTCAATGCTTTATATCATAAGTTAATGTAAGTTATATTCTCTCATCTATAATAGTGGTCACAATATATGAGATCTCAATATCAAATTATTTAAAGGATAACTAACAAAAGTTTTTAAACATTTTAAATACTGAGTTAATTTATATTTGACAGAGAGTCTCCAAAAAACGAACTATAATTTCAAACAGATTTTTACTTATAGGCAAAATTATTTCTCTGGTTTCACTGAACTCAGCATTATCTGTATTATAAGTATAATTGAATCATTCGCTGAATATTCAATTTGCTGTATTTAAATTGAATTAAGAGAACTAATGGTAGCAATTCGTATGAGATATGATGAGAATGGAGTCAAAGTTGTGTAAAAACTTTTCTTTAATGAATTCCATAATAGAAGATAACATCACAAAAAATGGTACATTAAGTTTTTCAGCAGATTTTTGGCAGCCATTTATCGATATTTTGGTCATTGATAATGTCACTCAAATTTGTGGATCACTTCTTGGAATTGCAATTGAAATTTCAAAAAAATTGAAAGTCAAGTGAGTCAAGAGATTAATATCTATTCTCAAAACTAAAAAACTTATTTATTTTGAAGCCTATGTTACAAACCAAATAAATACGATTTCGAACATAACTTTAAAATGATGGAAAATAACGAAACAGATATGATGTTCTATCCATTACAGCCCAGCAATATGCTAAATATGAGCACATTTGCGGAGTTGTCTGACTCTATCGGTGAGGTGACAATGATTAGTATATTATCATCAAAAGGGAATCCTATAAAATCTTCCTTTCAAATGCTGAACGCGTTTACAATTCCTGTCTGGGTTTCAGTTATCATATCATATCTATTCACTGCTGGAATAACTGCTTACATAAGTCATACAGATAAACCATTTATGGAATATTTGGCAATATTTTTTCGACAACAACTATCTGTATTCAATCGCAATGAGTCAACCTCAATGATTTCCCTGATTTGGTTGATCTCCTCTTCCATACTTACATGGGCTTTGAGTGGAGCTCTGCTTATGTTTTTAGTGTTCAGTTCACCGCATGAAAAAATAGATTCTATGGCCGATTTAGCGAATAAACAAATTAAGTTCACAGTATTGAGAGGAGAGAATGCTTTTGATTATGTGACGGATCCAAATGAGAAATACACTCAAATATTTGCTCATAATTTTCATGTAGAAGACCCTCTGGCAGAGAATAAGACTGAGTGGGAAAACGACATCTTATCAAAAATTTCTTCAAAAAATTATGCATTAGTTAGTGATCAGGCGTTTCTTGACTATTATTTTGCTAAGAAATCGGTTGATTACCCGAACTTATATCGATCCACAGAAAACAAGCTAACGTTACCTTATTTTATACCGATATCAAAGCATAATTCACAACCTTTTATCAAAGCAATAAAAAATATGTGAGTAATAAAATTTTTGTAATTATAATGTTATTACTTGTAAATCAATTATAATGGCAATGCCTGTACTTTGGAGTGTGGAGTACTTTAGCTTATATGGAGCTAAAAGTACAAGTATAAGTATATCTCACAGTTTCAACCCTAAGAGCATCCCATAGTACTGGTAAAACATGCGTTTTTTGAAACGTTTTCTTCAGTAAACTCCCTAATGAGAGGAGATTTCACTGAAGCCCATGTCGAAAACCAGTGAGATTTTTACAGGGCTGTGGGCGAACTCCTCGGGCCTAAGGATTGCTCGAAAACAATCAAACAATATAGCAATCAAAGAACCCTTCGATCATGAGTTCGGCACATTACCCACTGCGTCACAATAACTCCCTTACCCACTGGTAAAACATGCAATTCTTTATTGTTTTAATGACACTGTTTAAAAGTGTCAAAGTCTTTAAAAGTGGAGTGTTCTGTATACTGTAAATATGAGAAATGAAGCATTTAATATGTTTAACCTGGAGCACTGAGATTCTCACATTTGCAATTTTTATAATTGAGACTGCCATAATCTCTGTTTTTAAATCCCTGGAAAGTAGTGATACAAAATATTAGAATTTTTAATCCCAATCCCATCCCATTGAAAATTTTTTTTATCCCACCCACTCCCATCCCATTAAAAAATTTTTATACAGTATACCCCCGTTATAGTAAAACGTTCGGGATATGACAATTTCTTTACAATAACGGGGGTTCACTAAGGAACATAAGCTAAACATATAAAAAGTTATATATTTATAGCCAACGCATAACTATAACCTGGTTTTTAATATAACCGATTTCACTGAACTGTATTACAGAATTGTCAAACGCTAGCGTTTTTTAGTCTTTTACAAGAGCTTTCATTGTAAGACTTAGATTTGTTAATAACTTTTAATTAGATTTGAAACTATTCACCAGAAAATGTTGATTATCTCTTATTTATTAAAAGTAATATAAGAAATAGATTTGTTACATATTATAAGTTGTAATCATATCATTTAAATAGTTGATTCTCTATTATTTGATTCAATAATTAAAACTCTACTTTGTTTTCAATAAGTTTTATTGACTTACACAACATTAATTCCATTCCACAAGCATTTTTACAATCCACTCCCATCCCACTGAAAAATTTTTCAATCCCTCCCACTCCCAACCCCTTCCACAAACATTTTTTGCCACCCCACTCCCATCCCATGGGATTGAGATTTGTATCACTACTGGAAAGCATATTTACCCCATTTGAACTATATTTAAGTTAAGTGTTACGTAATGATAAAACTAACCTAAGTAAGAAAAGTTGGGTCGCGAAGTGATCCTACACGTTATTATTTTTCAAGATACGTGTATTCGGTTAAGTTAGATATGAATCAAACTTATGTCTATACAAATATGAGGCAATTGAATCAGACTTTTATTTAGTTTGAAAATAACTATAATCATTGATTACTATGAGCTCAAATGCATTCCATTTCTTCTTTTATATTATTTATAAAATAGTCTCAAATAATTATAACTCATTCTTAATATAATTTACAGAATTTGTATACTTTTTGAAAGTGGAATATACGAGAGTTGGACACGCGATACGTTAGCCCTCAACAACATTGCCGTTCACAAAGGTCTACTAGAACTGGATGATGATAAACAATATGAATTTTCTCCTATATTTGTAATACAATTTGAAGGAATATTTTTTATTCAAATAACAGTGTTTTGCATCTCATCCATTATATTGACAATAGAGTGCTTGCTCTTAAAATTCAAGTCTAACAAAACAAAAAATATGTTTTCAAAGGTTGCTTTAAAATTTCAAAAATGATTATTTTTTCTTTTAAATTACGTTGGATTCAAATAAATAGTTTTATGGTTGTTTAACTGTTAAAAACAAGGATGATACATTGAAATTATGTTTTATCCCACTTAAGATATGTGTTGCTTAACCTAACATACAAATAAATATTATGACAAATTCGTAAACATTATTAAATTTTGTAATTATTCAAAGAACGATATTTTACAATAAGATTGTTTGGAATATCTTTCTTGAAATCTAGAATTTTAAGCTTAATATTATGCGAAAAATCGACACTAACTTTCTGTTGATCCTTATTTCGCGAAAATTCAATACACGCTAAAAATGTTTGATCTGATATTAGTTCAGAACGTGAGAGATCTATATATCGCAAACGATTGCAGGATCTGATTATATGTACCATTCAATTATCTGTTAATTCAGGCATTGCAGACAGTTTGAGACATTCTAAATGTTTCATTTGTTGAATCGATCAAATACATTGATCTGAATTGCCATCAAACCCAACATAAGTCAGTTCTAATTTTGAGAGTTGTGGTGCAAATCGTGAAATAGATTAAATCGATTGAGAGCTCAATTCTGTGGACTCTATTTGAAGAACTGCCAAATCGTTGCAATTTTTAAATGCTCGAAAGCATTATAGTTAAGAATAGATATATTGCTTTCGATAAATAATTTTTTTAATTTGTTGAGTTTTGCGATTTTCTGCATCAATGAATTGCCGCCTCTTTCGCTTTGAAACATAAATGAATTAGAAATAGTTAGGCTTCTAATTGAGTGAAACTTTTCGCTAATTATTCTAATAATTTCCATGCAGTCGAAGCCAGAAATGTGCAAATTATTTAATTTTAATTTTTGATTAGCTATCGATGAGATTGCATTCAAGTTCATCAGAAAACCAGATATTTTGATGACTTTAATAGTATGACTGATATTTTGAAATACTTTGTTCACAAATTCTCAGATATGATGCTTCGAATTGAATTACTTTCAAATTTGGAAATTTTTTGCAGAACTTTTTCACTTCTAAGCTATTAATGGTTAGATATTTTTTTCCAATAACTGATAGATGTATTAAATTGCTGTCGCAGTAATCGTTTATTAAATTCAATATATTTATATTTGTTTCGAGCGGACTATTAAATAGGCATAAAAACAATGCTTTCAATTCAGTTAAATTTTAAAGGATTCTAATAACAGATGAATTGTTGAACTTATTGACACCAAACAGACGGAATTCTCCGTATCTCTCCTGTACTGGTATTTTATAGTTAGGTTTGATGTCTTGTATTATTAAACATTTTTGACTATTAAATGAAAGAGAAATCAAATGATGCCATGATTTACAAACACATTTAACGTTCACTTTTGTCTTAAAATCTAAATAATTGAAAATCATAATAAGTAATTGATTCGGCAATTAATCCATTCCTTTAATTTATTAACTGATGTGAAACTGTTGAGACAAACCTCAACAGTAAAATATCTGATTTAATTGACTCTGAATTGACTCAACTATTAATACTATTAAGATGTATTCTAATCTCCTATTAAGCATATTGTCTGGGTACGAACATTCAATTTCAACTTCTCATCTCAAAAACTTTGCAAAACTTTATAAACTCAAAACTAATTTTAATTCTCAGCTATTTATTCCATAGATGCAAAAGGTTCGGATCTTTGGTGGGGTTTATTTCAGAATTTCTTGAAAATCCAAGGGGGGGGGGGTTAAATCCCAGGCAATCCTATGTCTTGTGCCTTATGATTTATTCATTAGATATAAGTTGTCAGTTCAATTTTATAAACTGTTCGCATATTAAGTTAATTCAATACCAAAAAATACTGCACTTACATAATGAGAAAATATTATGCTATAGTTATTTGTTTTAGAGCTCACAATAGAAAAGTCATATTATTATTAACATTATTTAATAAATAGTGAATTAGAAAAGAAAGAGAAACTTTTCAGAAACACTTGTTTTGATCTCTTAAAAATCTAAAAATTAAAATAAAATGAGAAACAAAATGAGTATATAATTTGGTGGTTATCAAAAATGTTTCTAATAATGAATAAATGAATAAATTATGCAACATTTAATCAAACATATGAAAGCTGTTAATATAAAACTATTAAATATCTATATTCTTAAAAAATAATGTCAGTCCTCTGCAAATTCTCCTAAATTCTGCAATAATGTAATAAAAATTTTTACCGCAATAAGGGTAAGATTTTTGCATTAAAAGATTTTCAAAAAAGCAAAAGCACTGTAAAGGCTATAACAATGCTTTTTAAATACTGGATTTTCAAAAACAATATTAAATATCAGTTAATGTTCAGCCAATGGAGAAATTTTGGTTTTTTCATTTCTCACATAACCTTTATGTTCAGTTAATAATAAAAGATGACATTAAAATATATACTTTCATGTATAAAAGTATATATTTTATATTTATAAGAGCTGTACAATTAAAGCATAAAACTCAATGAATCATAAGATAAAAATATTAGCAATTTTTTCAACTAGAAGTTCGTTACTTATCACTTAAACT
>JAQGCH010000294.1:0-26640 GCA_034699485.1 Nanhermannia elegantula | reverse complement strand
CTAATTATATCTCATTATATTGAATATCGTTCACAAACTACGTTACGTTTATGGGGGGAGAAGTCAAGCTTTGAGTGTTGCACATGAGAGGAGGGTTACCAAAGTGTCTTTTAGTCTCATGTGGTCTGTGATTGTAAAGAATAGGAGCGCTTTTTATCAATTCCAGGGATTTCACAAATATTGCATTACAAGCATATAATGCATATCTATATAACGCAAACTTAAAGTCTTATCAGTCTCTGCACTAAATCTTTCTTAAGTTATAAAAGTTGCATAAAGTTATAGGTTTGCGAATGCACTCAAAGATCGCTTCAATTATTGCTAATATTAGTTATTATTGGTGTTGAACTGCTATTAAAGTTCAATTAATTTCATATCTAATCTTTTATTATTTAATTCCCATAAAGAGTTAATTAAATGATTATAAAAAATGATATGTTTTACATACACTGCATATTAGTTTTTATGATCTCATTTTTAAATAGAATTTTTGATAAGTTGGTTGAGTTTTGACTAAAATGATTTATGAATGAATTCCTCAAACATATAAAATAACAAAATTGATTAAAACAAACAAATGCATAAAAGAAAACATCCGATAGAAATTTGCATGAATTGAGTCATACAATTAGCAGACAATTTGAGATTTACTAATGAAAGGGTGTGATTGGGGTGAATATATGGAATATGGGCCTAACATTGTTAGTAATAATAGAACTAATTTGAGTAAAACTTAGACATACATTAAGACACCCGGCAGTAGTAGAGTAACAATGAAATGCATGTTGGGCTTATGTACATGAGTGGTTTCCTTTTCAATTCTGGTATCACTAAAGCCGTCAAAACACTTTTGTATACAATTTGTATGGGAATAATGATTGCACAGCACTGATGAACTGCACAGCACAGTTCAACTTTTGTTGAACTCACAAATAAACTCAATGAAAACTAATTAAAATACAATTAGAACAAAATAGTTTTAAGCTACAGCTACTTTACAGATGCTTTTCTTAATAATTTATTAAAATAAAGCAAAAGTCAATGCAAGACAGTTATCATAATAACCATAAAACTACTATTTGTTGGGAAAATAGACAATTAATTTAAATTTAGTTCAAATAGGCTTAAAACTCATTGAAAAGTCCGGAATGACTTAGCTCTGACTTATGATGATATCATATTTATTTATTTATGCTAATTAATATTTAATTAAAAAACTTTATAGAATTCCTATAACGATCAGTATCATTATTTTTTTAAATATTTAATGTATTGCACAAAACTGTGCAAAATATGCAATCAATGCTTATTCGTATGATTTGCAAGCAATTCATATGGAAGTTAAATCAGAATTTACTACTTTTTAGACTTTATGTTATAAATAATGATGCACACTGAGCCTGAGCTGAGCCTAGGATAGCCCAGGCTAGCCTAGGTTCAGTTCGAGTGCTTTTTTGAGCCTGAGGCTCAAGCTCAAGGCTCAGTGACGGTAAGTCTATAACTATAGGCTCAGGCTCAATGGTTAAGAGCCTAGGCTCAAGCTCAGGCTCAGTGACTGTGAACCTGGGTTCAGGCTCAGAGTTTGGAAGCCTAGGCTCAGCTCCACTGAGCCTAGGTGCATCATTAGTTATAAATGCCTTATGTATGTACAGTAATTAGATTTTTTTGAGTTTCAGGAAAGTTTAGTAAGTTTTAAATTTTGATTAATTATTAATAATAATAATTGCAAAATAATTAAAGTACTATTGATTATTGTTTGATCTGATTATAAAGCAAAGAATAACAGAATTAAAATCCTGACTTATGACACGAACTGCGTCACTACTACGGCTGCCAAATATATTTGACATCGAATCTGTACAAAACTTGAAAATCTGTCAAATCTGTCAAAATTTGAAATGAAAGTTTAGTTTTTTTAAATGTTTGCCCTTTTCTACTATTTATTGTTGTTTATATACAGTTTTGTACAGATGAAGGTCTAAATATTCTCAAATTTGGTCTGTGCAACACCTCTCTAACCTGTACAATACAGGTTCGTTTGACAACCGTATTCACTACAGGCATACAGTAGTAAATATTGGAATGAGTTTTCGATTCGCTTCATTGGCTTTCATTCAGCTAATGTTCAAATCATTGTTAACAAGAAAAATGAATTCTTAGCTTAAAAATAGATTATTATAAAAATTACTTATGAAAGCGCTTCTGCAAATTCCTGATTACCTCTTAATCATAAAATGGGTTTTTAAAGATCAATATTTGCTATTTTATAATTAATTCCAGAAATTAATATTTGAACAGAACTTTTTTTCATTAAAAGTTTATTATTTTATTTTAATTAAAATTAATTATTGAATCGAATCACAAAATATTGATCTCATTTCCACCTCCAATAACATTAGAACCAATTCTACTCCACCAACACTCTATCCTTAAGACCCATATAGTCAGACCCTATGTCAGACAGCTATAAAGCAAATTAAATTTTGAAAAAAACTCTAATTTAATCATTGCCCCACCCACTGGGGCAAAGGTAGACAGCCAAGGGAGTGCCTCCCCATAGCATTTTCATGCATTTAAGTGTAGGTCTGTAGCAATTTAAAAAATGAATCAAATATTAAAATTTTCGTATGTCTGACCCAACTAAAAATCTATGCACTGCACAGAATTTGAGTTAAAATTGGATTCCTTGTAGGCTTTTAATCGTGAATTGAATATAAGTTTGAAAGACTATAAATATAAATAGTATTACTTAATGATACGCAACACGCAGTTCATAATTCATAAAACTAAAGAATAAGTCGCAATTCGTATAACTTTACGATCTCTCTAATTGACAACTTTTTCTGTAAATTAATAAATATTTAAAAAATAAATAATTCTTTTTTCATTTAAAAAAATTGAATTTCGGCTGTTTTACTACTCTTAGGGAATTAAAAATTTTATATGTGATAAATAATTCTATAGAATATTCATCAATAATATAAAAACTGTCTGCTATACAGTAACTCACCTGTTCAGGTGCTGTATCTCAACAGTACATACAGTGCTAGTAATAAAATAGTGTTTTAATAAGTGCCACAAATGTCACTACTGTTTCATTTTTTATAAACAATTTATTAAACACAGAATCAATAGGATGTTAAAAAAATAATATTTTCAAAAAAGTTGTTGTTAAGAATATTCTGTGAAATTGATCACTATTTTTAATAACGAGACTATTGTAACGATTATTTGCATTTTACAAGTCATTTGTTATAAACGTTTTTATCAATTTTAATGTTAGGAAAGCATTCATTCAATCGATTAATACCACATCAATTCAATGAAAGCTGATTTGTAGCTTTGCTAAAAATTGTTTCATTTTATCCAAATTAATGACTCATTGTTTTCAACTTTTAGATAATTTACTGAATATATGAATATATGATACGAAAAGATAAATATTAATAAAAAATTTAATAAAATGTTATAATAAGTGAAGTAATTAATAGTAAATGTGATGAATATTAGTGAAGTCGATAAAAATTTAGTGAAAAGTAACTCAAGTTTGCAATCAATCGATTCATCGCACGACTGCTTGAGTCAAACCATTTTTGATAACACTAACAGTGCTAACAGTGGCTATTCGTCCACTTCCTCTTCAGCTACCGCCAGATCCAACACAAGTATTCTTCAACCCATTCTTGTAAGAGATGCCCGAACCAGAAGTTATCTCGTGGGCAGTGTTGGGTGTCATGTATGTCAACGTTTTAGAAATAATATATTTGTTACAAATGATTGAAAACAATCTTTTACTATAGGATTCACTTCTAGGAGAGGATGAATTGGTTCGATATTTTCCAAACCAAAAGATTAGGTCTGAAGTGAACTTTATTTGCAAATCAAAACTTATGTTCTTTTAAGTAAATAAAATTTATTTATAATAGAGTTTTAATCGTTTCCTGGAATATGAGTTCACGAACGCCTCCGACAGATATAAACGACCTGTTATTGCCTGAATCGATATCATATGTTCCAGATTTGTATGCAATCGGTATACAAGAGGCACCGACTAGTGATATGAGCGAGTGGCAGATCCAGTTGCAGACAACCATAGGTCCGAGTCATGTGTTGTTTCATTCCTGCACTTTAGGTGTTCTTCATTTGGCTGTATTTTTGAGACGCGATTTGATCTGGTTTTGCACAATACCTGAAGAGGCGGTCTTTAACATCCGTCCGGTGGCCACCAATTTACTCAAAACTAAAGGAGCGCTCGGAATCTCTTTCGCATTCTTTGGCACTACTTTTCTATTTATTAACTGCCATTTGACGGCTCATCAAAACAAACTGAAGGACAGAATAGAAGAATATGAGAAAATATGCTATTCTTTCAATCTTCCAAAAAATCTAAGACCACTTAATCCAAGATATGTGAGCAAAGACGTAACCGCTAGATTCGACTGTGTCTTCTGGTTCGGAGACCTTAACTTTCGTTTAGAACTTTCAGGGAATGAAGTGATGAATATAATTAATAAAACAAATCATGAATCCAACCCATCCGTCAATAGCCTTATAGAAAGAGATCAATTGACTAATATTATGAACAAAGGGTTAGCATTTTCTAACTTTTGTGAGTCATCTTTGCCTCACTTTCCGCCCACTTATAAATTCAAATTCGGGACTAATGATTACGACGTCAACAGTCAACGCGTGCCTTCATTTACAGATAGGATTTTATACCGCTCTAAAAGACCGGCACATATCTCCTCAATTCGATACGATTGGGTGCCGGAGATGAAGACATCTGATCATAAGCCTATATATTCACTATTAGAAGTACAGATAAGGCCGGGAAGAGATTACGCGACACGTCTTAATGCGGGCTTTTTTAACAGATATGTTTATATCGAAGCCTTGAAAAGAAGAGTCACTCAAGTAGATAATCACGAGAAAAGAGGAAGTCTAGTGTGTAGTCTTATGTGACTACTTTCTGTCATTTATTTAATTAATTTATATATACGGGTATTATATTATAAGTTGTTTTATCGTTTATTAAATTTTGCAAAAGTTAGACAGACCTCACATTTGCTCATTTTATTTATCGTTCAAAATCTGTTCATTTTAATTAATCATAATTAAAACACTCATGAAGAACATATAGTCATGTTTTGTATTAAACGCTTTCAGATTATATTTATTATCTATCAGAATGTCTTAGATATCAATTTAATCCTTTTTTATTTATAGTGTACGTTAAACAAAGTTATACTTATTCATGATTTAAATAAATCTAAAAATAACCATAAAAGAGATAAATTAATTAATATTCTTTTGTATAGTTTGTGAAGAGTTCTCTTTGAGAATTATTTAATGTATTGATTAATTGTAATAACTGATTGATTTAAAAGTAAAAATAAGTACAAATATATTCATAGAATACATACAATAGTATGATATTGAATAAAAACTAAATATTATACAAAAGTTTCTACAGTACAGAGTATTCTTTATTTATTTATTTCTCTAATAGAGTTCTAATTTTCTCAAAAGTTTTTACAACTTTTTTAATCTTTTTGCAAATGGAATTTGTGCCAAACTCTGATATCATTAATTTCTTTGGTATACTTATCACATAAATTGAAGCTTTGTTGATAAGATTGAACTTAGTGTATCTGTTTTGCTACACAACCTTCGAATATTATTTAATTCTATAATTAAAACAAATATTAAATTAAACAAAATTAAGTCAATGAAGTCTTTTATTCATAATGTGATCGATTTGTTAGTATTAATAACCTTTTGAACAAATTAATCGTAAATCTATCAAATTTTGAAAATAAGCAGTGTTTTTAGCAATCAATAGGAAAGATATACGACAAATACAGAGACAATAAAATAATACATTGAACTAATTTTATCCAAAAGTGAGATTTTCCTCATAAAACAGTAATAAGTTTTGTTAAATTCAAATTATTGTTAAAATATTGTAAGCTTGCGAGTGATATATAAGTTTGAATAATTGAATATTAGATAAACTTTTATGATTTGATAATTGAATAAAATTTAAACATTTTATACACTGCTAATATCGCTGCAATGAATTTCATGCCAATTAGTAATTAAATGCAGAAATGGTTCTTCAATTCCATTGACATCTTTTGCGCTGCAGTCAAAATATCTCATTTTATACTTTTTGGCCAATTGGTGCGCGTCATCGCTGGACACAACTCTGCGATCAATTAAATCTATTTTATTGCCTAATATGACACCAATAGGCACCAATTCCTGAGATTTTAATGCCTTTGAAATGTCTGTCAACCAATTTTGCAATGAATGAAACGATTCTTCATTCGTTACATCAAAAACACCGACAATTAGTGATACATTTTTTGACCAAACTTTTTGGATAATTTCCCGATAAAAATATTTGCCCGAGCAGTCATATATGAATATTTCTACGTTATGCTCACTGTTTGAGACCCGAAATGTTTTAGAAAAGATATCGATATCTGTTGTCATCAAATATTTATTTGGGAAATGACTGGAAGGACCCAAAAGAACTTTTACAATCGATGTCTTGCCTACAGCTGAGTCACCAATTATTATACACTTACATCTGGATATATTTGACATTATGTAGAAAAAAGATCATACAAATTGAGTTTTCAAACAATAAGTTTCGGTTTGTTTTGATTTATGAATTGCAGACCCATAGCAACTGCTTTCAAGCGTATAAACTTCGCCTTAAAACTAATCAATCGATTTATTTTTAGGTCAAAATACTTTTATTACTAATGTTAATCAATTTCAATAGAATAAGAATTTAAAATACATACAAAAATAATAAAAGTCATTAGTTTGACATAATGTCATGTTCTGTTGCAATTTCAAAGTTTGGTTCAGTATTGTATATGTTGTACATATGCTATAAATGAGAAAACTTAAAAAATTAGGAATAAGTGTATTTCAAAGCACTTCTCCTTTGTATTCAACGATATTTTTGTCGGTTTCATGCAGTTTAACGCAATGCAAACGCACACCATTTGGCAGTTTGTCACCAATTACTTTCCAAATAAAAACCGCTATGTTTTCAGCTGTGCTCACGATTTGGTTCTCAATGAAATAATTCACGTCTTTATCTATATCTTTGTGGTCAAGACTTTCCATAACTGTCTCAGAGATTATGCTCTTCAGGACCGCAATATCGCAGACCATTCCAGTGTTGGAATCGACAGCACCTTTGACAGTAATCTCAACCTTATAGTTGTGTCCGTGTCTGGTATTACATTTGCCATATATTTGTTGATTACTCTTCTCGTCCATCAAAGGATTGTCCAAACGATGCGCAGAACTAAAGCTTTCAATTCTTGTCAAATATACGAAAGGCTTTCCACTCATTGATGACATCTTTCACTCAATTTCTGTTCATTTCAAATGCATTTCAATTATTATTAAATGTATTAAAAGTTTTGTTTTTTTATTTATTGCCAAAAAGTTTATAAAAATTATAATAAAGAAAATTATTAATGAAGTGAATGAATGAATGAAATGAAAACATATGCATAAATACTTACCGTTATTATGAATACGCCATACGATTGAAAGCCATTTAATAATTTGTCAAATTATTTGATAAAAAGTTTGATTTATAACCAAAAAAACCAAATGTGAATATTTGTCCCGAAATGACACTTATTTACAAAGCAATAGATCTGACGTCAAAACTATTCAATGAATTCAAACTAAATGAAAGAGTTTATGATTACGTCATATAAGAGCCAGAGATATGACATTACACTAACTCAACGCTAGGGTTGTGTGAGTAGGTTTGGACTTAACGATCAAAATTAAATTAAATTTTTATTAATCAATATTAATACAAATTTTTATTAAAAAAATGACGTTTAATTCAACACATTTCAGAAACAATTTTTTATAAAATCATTTTCGGCGCTAAAATGATTTTAAAATTTATTTTAGAGTTTTTGTTACACCTTTTTTGAAAAATTCTCATTAAAAACCAACTATTTTATTTTTTATTAAAACTTAAATAAAATCAAATGTGGAACCGAACACACCCACAAAATTGTATGCAATGATCGTAAATATCGATCTCAGAGTAAATCAGATCGATCTCTATGTAGACGATCGATGACAACCCTACTCAACACATATAACACACACAACACCATACGTCTACATATCTATGAATGAAATTTTCCAACATTTGCCACAACGACAACACTTTTTCTCATTTATTACAACATTTCGTTGTTTTGATTGATTTCTAATTTAGTTTTTAATATAATTGAGATATTATTTAATTTTAATTATAATTTAAATATTAAAAAACGAATAACTGAATGGCGAGTCCGCGCACACGAAGAGTTCTTCAAGAATTGAAACCAAAAGATGACAATAATGTGAGGATTAGTGTTAACAATACATATGTTTATAATATATTAAATGCTTTGTTTTGAATGAAGACATGTTTCGAATGCAATACATGTAATCCTCAATGGGTTAGTGTTTCGTATGGGATATGGATCTGTTTGGACTGTTCCGGAAAACACAGAGGTCTTGGAGTTCATCTCAGGTGAGAGTATGTTATGGTATGTTATGATATACTAATAATAAATTTGTTGAAAACAGTTTTGTTCGCTCCATAAGTATGGATAAGTGGAAAGACATCGAACTCCAGAAGATGAAAGTGGGCGGCAATAAAAAAGCCAAACAATTCTTGGAATCACAGCCGGATTGGGATCAAAGTATGCCTCTGTCGGAAAGATATAACAGCAAAGCGGCCGCTCTTTATCGCGACAAAGTATTGCATTCATTCTATTCTCGATTCAAAAATAAATTTTTATTTTACAATAGATATCAACTGAAGCTCAGGGCAAGAAGTGGTCGGTCGAGACGTCTTCGGCCAAAGACTATACTTCACGCATAATAACAAAAAGCGCTTCGAGTGCTAGTCTGTCGACAAACACAACAACTTCTAATTCCAGGGCAAAGAATAATGAGTGGGATGAAAATGAATGGGCGGCTAATAGTTATCAGAGGTTTGAATACTGACCTCTTTTTAAATTAAAGATTAGTTTTTGCACAAAACGCATGATTTTGGCCTCACTTTTAATTTTGCAGTTATGACGCGCAGCAAATTTCGCGCCAAAAAGAGGATTTTTTCGCTCGAAAACAAGTTGAGAATCAGAGCAGACCTGAGTATATAATCCTTGATTGCACTTTATATTAGTTTTAATGCAATTTTTTAATTGTTATTAAAATTGTTCAATAAAACCCATTTTGAAATACTATAATATTGTGCAGGGACGTCGCCCCGAGTCAAGGCGGACGGTATACTGGCTTTGGTTATGATGCAAATCCACCGCGAAGTCAATCAGAATATGGACTCAACAACGCCTGGTCTACACTTTCGACTGTGAGCTCAATCATTAAAATTTAGTATTTATAGGTATTAACTATTACTGTAATATATGTTTCTAATTCAGGGCTGGACTTCATTGGCTTCAAATGCTACTAAACTTGCATCCAAAGCATCTGATAGTGTAAGTTATGGATTGAATTTGATAATTAACCCATTCGTTTGCCGAATGTTTTATTTTCCGGTTTTTATTTATCGTTTTATTATTTTGTTTATTTTGCATGATTTGTGTCAAACACAGGCAATTAAATTGGGTTCTGTTGCTTCACAAAAAGCCACTGAATTGGGCGGTTCTGTTAATGAAAAGGTAAAAATTTGAAATAATGAAAGGAATTAATTTGATTTGATAAGTTTTTTCATTTTATTCAATTTGTTTTATGATTTAATTATATTAAGTTTGAGTAATGTTTTCAAATCAGGTGAAAGACGGCACTTTAGTTAATGACTTGCAATCGCAAGTTTCAGTTTTGAGTTCAAAGGTTTGTTTGTGTTATTTAATTGTTTGAAATAGTTTTAAAAAAGCCTAAAATCTATAGGTTGCGGAAATAGGGAAGCGGGGGTGGACTGATCTGTCCTCAATGTTCAATCAAAAAGCGTCTCAGTATTCAGATCCAAATACAGAGAGCTTTCAAACTAATAATAGTTATCACGAAGAGTTGTTTAGTTCTTCCTCTTCTTCATCTTCGTCTCCCAACCATTCGGTTAATCAACCTCTGAAAACATCGAATGAATCGTCAAACTTATTGAAAGAATCGCCACAAAGACAAGTGAAAACTTCAAACAATTTTGATAACAAAATGAGTAGAGAAGAGAAGGCACTCATCGATTTTGGCAATAATGACATTAAAGTTAAAAAGAACAGTTCTGCCAAAAATGAGGATTGGAATACCGGTTGGGATGACGAGGCCTGGAATAAGTTAGAGGTGGATATGCCTAAGGCTAAGAATGCATCCAAAAGAAGTTAAACAGTTGTTGTTTAGGCCAATAAATTGAAGCATAAATTATTCCATGATTCGCATCAGTATTTCATCAAAATCATGAGTTCAACCAAAACCAATGCTATCATTCCTTAAACAGATCTTTAAAAAATTTAATTCTTTTATTTACATAACTCGATAACTATATTAAGGCTATAATTATTACAAAAGTTATTCAGTTTTATCGATTTATAAAATTTATGCTAATTAATAAAAATAAAGTCTATTATCTTTGGCAATTTGTGATCAATTCGAACCATTGTCTGAGAGCTTCACCCATAATCACTGGCATCGCATTGATATCTCTTAATATGATATAGAAAGGAAACGGAAACTTTTCCATATACGACTCTATCCTCACATTACCCGTACTCTCAAAAATAGGGACTCGAATATCAAGAATTGAATCTCTATTCATAGGGTTATCGATAACAATGAAAACCATAAATATTCCCAAATCTCTTATTCTTCTGATGGATTGTCTGACAATTTCTTCTCCTTCACTATAAATACCTCTTCCGTCCGATACAATAATAAGTAATTGAGAGATATCTCTGTTTTGTGAACTTGTGGTTCTGTGTGAATTAGACATCAATGCAATCACTGATTGCAACAGTTCTGCAATTCGTGTCTGATTTTGTTTAAAAGTGAACTATAATCGCAAAATGAAAGTTTGAACAAAAATTAATGAATTAATTGTAATAAAAAATAAAATAAAAAGCAAACCTCGTGTAATAATTTCGCGCCTGTATTGTCAGTAAAGGGTTCACCAAAAGAATGCAATAGTTTTACAATTTCTCCGAAACTCATGATTGCCAGTTCTCCTGCTTCTAACAGAGTCAATGATTTGCCCAAAAGAGCCAACGACTCGAATGCCAGTTGTTTTGATTGATTATCTGCCATACTTAGAGAGTCGTCCACTGCTATCACTATCTGATATTGTCGTTTACTTGGTTTTGTTCTTCTCAACCAAATCCTATCTTTTCTAAAATCGCTTGCGATATAAGCAATCACTTTGCGCATATTCAAGCGCTTTCCACTTCTATAATCGCCTTTCATTTTAGCCGTTTTTGTTGGCTCTAAAACAAGTTGTAACTGTTCGCACAGTTCATAAACAAGTGGCGAAACTTTTGCTTCGCATTCTTTCCAGGCATTGATTATTGAATTTATATCGAAATCATTACTCAAATTGACTTTTGATATTTCATCGAATCGTTTTTCTATTTTCTTTGCATCTAATTCTATGTCATCCTTAATATCATTTGATGTATGAAATGTGGATTCATTCCCGCGTTTTACTGTCATTGTCGGCACAATCTCTCCCTCGATATCCATTTCAGAGTTCATTTCCTCATTGTTTAAATTCGCTCTTTTATTATCGTTTGATTTATGGGATTGAGACTTAACTTCAATCGATTTCATTTCATCGATTGACTCGTTCTTCTCTTCAAACTCCATATCTTTTGGTTCATCAAAATGAATATCATTGTTATTCTCATTTTCATTAATTTCACTTTGAATTTCTTTTTCTTCTTTACTGGCGATGTCATAAACTTTATCGTTTGCAAGCAATTCATTGTTGACGTGTCGATAAATATTTGAATTAATGGATTGATTTTCTAAATTATTTTGATTGCGATTTTTATTAAGTTCTTGGTCTTCACCTTCAAGTACTTTTTGCCTTTTTGCAGTTTTATCAAAAGTTTCGGCTAAAGTACGTCGTGTCTTATCCTTATTGTTGGGCTGGAATTGTTGGCTCTCTTTTTCATCATAATTAAAAATGGCAGAAGTTTGCAACTTTCCTCCCTCTCCTTCTGTTGAATTATCTCCCGATTGTGCATCAGAAGAGCCGTGTTGTTCAACATTTTGCTCAACATTCACATTATTAGAATTATTATTTTCTGTGTTTGATTCTAAGGCTTCTTTACTGGAACTTAAACCCAAAAACTCTTCATTAATAACACAATTTTCTTCATTAGAATTTTGATTAAAAGGTACTGAATTATTGTTTTGCTGTTCATCTTCTTCCTCATTATCTTTAACAGAATTTTCCGAATTTTCCAAATTTTCAGAAGTTTTCATTTCATTGGTCTCGTTCTCATCAAACTCTTCCTCTTTTGTTTCATTTTCCAGATTTTGCTCATCTATTTGGGGCTCATTTTCTTCATCGCTTATACTCTCACCTGAAACAGACATGTTCTCAGTTTGTTCAAAATTATCATCCTTTTCATCTGTGTCGTCATCCAATTCCATTTTCTCCGGTAATTCTTCAACACTTTTCTCATTTAAATTTTGGTTTTGTTTATAGGGATCTATTCTCTCGTCTTTATATTCATCATTTTGAAGCTCATTTTCAGCTTCATTTATATCGCATTCATTTTCATTATCATTTTCAGACTTCTCTTCATTATCCTTATCCTTCTGAAGTCCTTTATTGTCATCATTGGCAACCATTTTCGAATCAACAGAATCCTTACCCGCAAAACCTGTATCGTCGACATCTTCTGATTCATCTGAATCAGTGCCGTCATCACTGCCCCAAATCTTTTCATCCAATACATCAGAATTATTGTCGACGTCTCCCATTTGGTCTTCAAGTTCTTCATCGCTTTCATCTTCGTTTGATTCTTGTCCTTCATTATTATCCTCTTCTTTAGCAGAAGGACTAAACGATTGGCCCTCAAAATCATTTTCCATTTCTATTCCGTTTTCTTCTTCATCTATGTCTTTGTCATCTTTTTCTTCGCCCTTTTCTTTATCAAAGCCATCCTTAAACGCATCTTCGAGTTGGTCTTCACTTTCAATCTTATCGCTGACATCTTTAGTTCCTTCTCCTTCTCCAAGACCTCCGTCTTCGATATCTCGCAATTGAGTCCCCGAATCTTTACTTTCTATCTCATCACTAATTTCTTGTGGCAAACAAAAGCCATTCAGACAAAGCTCAGAAAAGAGTCCGAGACTTATATAAAGCAATTTATTTAATGTACGAAGAGATGCAACCGATAGAGTGATGAAGTAATGGAAAAACTTGACATAAATTTCTACTAATGGAGAAAACTTAGTCAAGATTTGGGCTCTAAGCTTAAGAATGAATAAGTTATGGTCCAAGTCTTCATTTGATCCAATTTGAGCATTAAATGATTTTAAGAGCTTAGATATTATAATATAAAAACTTTTAACATCGAAATCCTTAAAGATTTGCTTCATATCAGTCAAATCAACCGAACCTTTCAAGAAAGGCAGTATATCTTCACTCACATCTTCTTCCTTTAAATTCATAAAATGTTTGTATACTTTTTCAATAGAGGACAACATAATTCTTATTGATTTTGTGGAATGTTTTGCAGTTAAACGAAAAGAATGTTCTAATTTTTCAAAAGCGCACCAGTTTTCTAATTTTTTCATATAATAATTTGCAGATTTATTAAATTCTGTTCTTAAAAGATTTATTTCGCTATAAAAAACTGAAAATTGCTTTTCCAGTGGATGAATAGCGCATAAACTTTGAGAACTGAAAATGGGTTTCAATTCATCATTTATAGCACATAACGTATCAAACATTTTTTGTAATTCATGTAAATCTTCCAAAGAGTGAACACAGTTCTCTTCAGACGATTCAAATGTATTCATTTTATGTATTAATGCAGACAATTTCAAAATATAAGAATTGAGTAATTGATTGAATTCATTAATAATTTGTTGATTAGGAGTGAACTTATTAGTTGACAATACAATAATTGGTTCTTCAACACAATTGTTGAATGAATTGAATAAATCGATTGAACGATACAAGAATGCGTTGAGTCTTACACTTAAGTTTTGTGCTAAAGAACAAAACTTTTTGAATTCAGAGCTCGGGATTATTAACTTCATGTCATCAGCTTTTGAAAAATTGGTTAAATTTTGTTTAATAGACTCTATTTTGTTATAAATGAATAAATGATCAGAAATGAATTTTCTTCTATTGATCACAATTTGCATTAAGTGAGACGCAAACCCTTTTATTCTGTCGACAGTTCCCGACGGCAATTGTTTATTAGGAGATTCGAGAGCTATTTGAAGAGATGAATATCGAGCCAAACATTTATAAAAGTACTCATTAGAAGAACATAAATCTTGTTCTAATTGACAGAAGAGCTGACCATTTTGTTTGATATGGCAATCGATGGGACCGATTGTCATAATAATGTCATTTAAATTCAAATTATTTGAAATAATTAAACCCTTTCTATATGAAAGTCCGATGTGAGTAAAAGTTTTCAAAAGTTCACTCAGAGCTCTTCGCTTTCTGTTATGGATGTGATGCGCAGTTCTCTTCCATTTAACTTTATCTTTAACATCATTTGGCACTTGAAGTGCACTCAGCTCTTGAATCCCAACTATTATTTCAGTGGACAAACTCTCGATTGCATTAATGCCATTCACAATAATCGAAGTGTTGTTTATAGCTTTTTGAGCTAATTTTTTCGACTTTTTAGAAAAATTTGGAAGTTTATGAAGTAATCGATAATTCTCTGGCAGTACAGGTATTAGTTCACTACTGAATGACTGCTTTCTAAACACTTTAATTGTATTCAATGTCAATTCCCAATTAGAAGAGTTTTTATTATTTTCTTCCTTTTCAATAGTGAAGAACGCTTTAACGGGTTTGTTTAGAGCTGACTCATATTTCTTCATATATTTATACAACTGTTTATGGGATTTTTCAACTGCACTCTTTACAGACCAAAAATTATTGTCATTCCATTTCGCGATCTTAACAAAATCTTTTACTTCTTTTTCAATAGGATTTCTCTCATTCAAAAGCGCTTTTTCAATGTTTGACTCAAATTGAATGTAAAATTTATACAAATTTTGTAAAGAAATGAATAAACAGTTATTCCATGAATTTTTATTAATGCACTTGAAGTGAAGCATAAATGTATGCAAAAGGTTGAGACGAACTTTGAATTCACCCAATTTTGACTCTTCTATGAATTGTTTAATAGAAGAAATTAATTGTTGTAACTCTTGTTTTTCATTTTGAGTGAGCGATTCTTTATCTAAAAAGCTTTGTTCCATAATTGCTGTTATAGTGATAAACAAATGAAACCAAAACTCATTTCTTTGCTTTGCTTCAAATTTAGTATTAACAGAATCGAGACATTGAGACCAATACTTTAATTCTAATTTTCTCCAATTTATGATAAGTTGAGTGATTTCATTGAGATTATCAGCCAAACTGATGCCTTTGTGCGCAATCAACTGCCAGTCTTGAGCCGATTGCAGTAATACTTCCAAACCGGTCGCAAATTTAATGAGAGGAGCCTTCAAATTGATGTCAAATATTCTGTTTATAATTTTGAGTAATTTCGTGAGCGTTGGATGGCTTTCGAATTGAGGCAATAATTCTTTAATTATTCTTTCTTCGAGTTGATGAAGAAGTTTATAACATAAATTTGTTTCATAGATCGAAGACTGATGATAGATATTGAAAGAGTCGATTACATTGCTATCGCTTATATCGCGCAACATATCATTGCATACAATCAATTGACCAGAAACTAGTTCTGAATCAATAGTGTTGTCAAAGAATATGCCACAAGACTTGATTATTTCTGAGAGTACGTAATGGCGCAAAATATAAGGTTTTCTAAAATTAGGCACTAATTTATCAGTTCTGTTAAAGGATTCTATAATTTCCAAATGGCTATTAATAATATCAGAGATTATCTCTTTTTCTAATTCTACTTCAAAGTAATCCACTTTATTATTGTCTTCATTATAATAGTTATCGATAATATCGCTGTACTCTTCGTGATAAGTGGGAAACAATTTTTGTAACTCTGATCTATCCATTTCTTCTTCTGATAGTTCTGAAGCGTGAGATTTGGTTCTGTATTCAAATAGTGCTTCTTCTTGTGAACGCTTAATCTCTTCCTCTTCTTTTGATTGTTGCCAACAATTTACAAAAACTTTTAGTATACGAAATGCAACTGATATTGAGCTATCACTGTCACCATTGAGAAGTATTTCATTTTGAATTTCCAATAAAGCAGATCTCAAAAGACTCGATATATTCATTTTGCTGCCAATCTTTGAAAGCTTTGTAATTTTGTCAATGGTTTCGTTATTACACAAATAATTAGCTATAAATGATGGCGAGTATGTGTTGCAGAAGTTTCCCATTACATTAAATATTGTAATCAAATCTGAAGACGAATTAAATTTGAGTTCATTTGTTAAAAAAGAATTACTTTGAAGAAAAAAAGTGACATTTTTGAGTCCTTGTAGAAGAATAGAAACTCCCACAAGAAATACATTCACTAAATCTTGATATAAAGGATATGATGATTGAATTTGTTTTATAAAAGACGAAATGGAAATCTCAAGATTTAAAGATATTTGAGTTAATCGTTTGCGTGACTTTTCGGTCGAGTTCTGATCTCTATATAAACTTATGAATTCTTTAATATAGCCTTCAATTGTTTTTTTAGAGATAACAGTCTCTAAGAATTGGTTGACATCACTGCGCAATTGGAAATATTGTGCTGCAGATGAACGGAACGGCAAATTTGTCTGCAATTTCTTAATCTTAAGTTCTAATTGGGTTTTCCTTTTGATCAAGTCGTGCACTAATGGATGATCGCAGGTCTCAAATAAAGGCTGATTGTGTTCAATGATTGAAAGAGCATTTCGAACATCGAGTTCGCACTCTATTAACTTCAGATCCATTATATAGTGCTTGAGTTTGCAATTGGATCTCTCGATCGGATCGATCGGAAAAGTCGGCGCCAATAAATGGGCTGTTATTAATCCAACTAATATTGAAACAACACTTTCATCGAATCGATCTTTTCTTGAGTTAATTAGTTTTGTCACTGAATTAAAGAGTTCACTGAAACAATCGGTTCGCACACTCAATGAGTTCTTGTTCTTAACGGGAGAGTTCACTGATATGTTTTTGACTAAGTTTGAAAACCAATTCTTTACGAATTCAAACTGAAAATGTGATAACGAGTCTATTTGTGAATCGCTGAGTATTTCGAAATTTAATGTCAAAAACTGTCTCAAACGTAAGAGTAGTGTCTGCTTCTCATGTGAAAAACCTAATGAATTGTAATTATTAATCAATATGTGACTGCATGACAAAGAAACGAATGGTAAGCAATCAGATGTCAAACGTAGAGACTTATCATTAGAAAAATTTCTATTAAAGTCTTGAAAATCATTCGTTAAACAATTCAAAACATTATAAGCATTTAAATTATTATTGAAATCTATGAAATGATAAAGTATTAAATTGGTTGAAGTCGTATTACTATCTCGCGCAGCAAAAAGACTGGAGATATGCCACGGATCCAAAGATAGAAGCTTTGATTCGATTAAAGATATTAAATATTCAAATATATTATTGTTTTTTAAACATTCATTTCTAAAAACAGAAAGTTCTAAAGTAAAGAACGAGAGCTGACATAAAGGCTCAAATTGAATGGTAATCATTGATCTTCTTTTGGTAATTAATTCGCTGAAATCTATTTCTTCGCTGTCTGTATGCTTTAACTTGAACTCATTTTGTATCGTCTGTTCAATAAGTGAAAGATCTTTTTTAAGTTCAAATATATCGCAATCACTGCTGCAAAGACTCCAAATATTTCTCCCAATTGTGAGCAAATATTCTTTAAAATTATTTAACTTTCTTCTAACATTTGCTTTTATAAGATCTTTACATAATTGAGTGTAAGAGATGAATATTGAGGCAGAGTCTTCAGTTGTGAATACAATGCTATTTTTAGTCAAAACGAGTAATAATTTCTGTTTTTTCTTATCGCACTCAAAAGTTTCAATTTGAAGCAAATCATTGACAATAGAAATACAATTATTGAGATCTATATCTAAGAAACTTTGCAATACAGTCAACGACTTTTCATTAGCTATTATCCAAAGAACTAAAAACTCATTCAATACAAATACTTTCGAAAGTTGTGCTTTAGGTTCGTTTTGATAGCAAATAATTAACAACTGGTGTATCCATAATAGCATATCACGCAAAGCTATTAAATCATCATTAGTTGGACACAACTCTAAACAATTTCTGACAATTTTGGCTTCAATTTCATTCATGACATTGAAAATTGGAACAAACACTTTGGGAAATAAATTACTCGATATTTTGTTACACAATATATCAGAAGAGATTCGCATAATTGAAACAAATTCATTGCAATTCATTTGACTGACTTTTAATTGTTGTTCTTTTAATTGAGTCCAAAATAAGTTAATTGAATAACGATTGAAACACTTTTCCATTAATTCCATATTATTATTATTAATTCCGTTAATATTCCAAAAGAGCTGCCACGCATTGAAATTATTTCTTAAATCAATTTGATATTCTTGTAAAAAATTCAATTGTGATGTCTGTGAAACAATGTCACGAACAGTATTGTGTGTGTTTTCAACTAAATTATTGTCCATATTAAAGCTTTTACATGTGGGGTGTTTCTCAAGAATTGAATGTCGAACAAAACAGTCTTTTACTGAACTATTCTCTAAAAATATTCTGACTACAGATGAATGCCATTCATTTGAGACTTCATTTGAATCGTCTTTTTCTTCGAGCAAATCAAGAATTATTGAATCTTGAATTGCAAAAGATGTCAACGGATCACATTTGAAATGACTTAAAGTTGGCCTAATCTCTGGTTTAATATCACTTAACTTTGAATCATCAATGATTTTCTGAATGAAACCAACGGTTTCCTCTGCACTTATTGAATGGCAAAACTTTGTCAATAAGCTTTTGAGAGCAACTGATGGCTGGGATCCGTGTTGTATTTGGAAAATAAAATCTTTGATGATTTCCACAAAATGAGCGAAATTTAATCTTTCATTTGATTGTTTACTAGTGCTCTCATAGCATGTTATCAGGAACTGACAGATCTGTTCATCAATAATACCCAATCCTTTGAGTTGAATCACTAAATCACTTCTTTTAGTTATTGGAAATATATTTATTTCATTGCCTCGATTTCTCATTGCACGAGACAATTCACCGTTTATGGGATCCATTGCAAGAAATAATCTGAATTGAGGGTGAGGTTTGATTGTTGTGAATTCTCCGTCTATAGAGCCTTTTTCATTGATTGTTAACACACCGTTTGGCTCAAGTAAGCCATTGAGTCGATCTAAGACTGAAGCACTACACAGATTCGCGTTATCTATCAATAGCCACTCTCCGTGTGTTAAAGCTCTTATCAATACAGAGTCGCGCCATTCGAAAGCACCGCTAAAAGACACTTTATTTTGTAGAGATATTTTTAAATAATCTATTTCTTGCTTAAAGTTATCGATTATTTCGCTTTCAATATCACTTAATTCTGATAACTTTTCTACAATTAAGTAAAACAAATTCAGTTTTTCTAATGACAACTCATCGGAGGAATCAATTGTCGAGTTTAAGTTTTGAATTTTAAACCATAGGTTTAGAATATAAGCAATTTGTATGCTCTCATGACATTCAACTCTTAACTTTTTAGAACAAAATTCAATAATAGAGTTCTCAATATTTCGCAAATGATGTGATGAATCTTTCTGTTCAAACCCTCCCAACAGATCCATTGTATCCATTTCTGAATTGACAGCAAATATACGTAAGGTATGTCCCGTCAAATCTGAGAGCAATCGCAAAACTGATGTTTTCCCTACACCTGAATCACCAATTAATATAGTCATCCAATTCATTTCAATGCACTTCATCACAGATTCCAAAATTTCTTTTTGAGACTCCAAAACATTAAAATTATTGGACTCATTAGTTACTGTTTTACAACGTTTTAGGAATGAGTGTCCGATTTGCAAATATTCATTTGTAATTTTTAGTTTAATAGCATTTGATTTGGAGTTAAATTCAAAGTATTTCTGACAAATGTCTCTCATCTTTATTCTATCTTCAATTGATCTCATTTTATCGATATATAAAAGTTTTAAAAAGTTTTCGGGTTTTATTTCCGTAAAATCAGACAAGTTTTGAGTCATGACTTGAGACCAACGAATCAATTCTCTCAAATTGAATTCCCAGGGACTTCCTTTTTGGCCAAATTTATTTCCAATAACTATTTGGTTAATTACTTCTTGATTGAAGTCAACCATTTTGCAAATGATAGACTTTGGTATATTTGGAAACATGTTTGAAAGTATAAAATTATAATCTTCTGTCAATAAGTTTTGAAAATAAACACTTGTGAACCGATTAATAAAAGAGCGCGGAAGGCCTTTTCGGGCCCCTCCCTGTCCGTATGGGTTCTGACACCCGAATATTCGGGTCTTGTTTTTACTAATTCTAAAAGTTCTGTTTAATTCAGGAATAAAGAGTTCACTTCTATGATCGAGACAAGCATTGAGTCCTTCGAGAACCGACTGAGACGCGAGATTGAGTTCGTCCAAAATAATCCAGACTGAGTCAGATTTTAGAGCTTTAAGAAGTGGTCCGTCTCTGAATGCGAATTTTCCGGCAGAGTCTTCCCCTTCAATCGGCAAATCAGCTCCAAAAAGATCACTGATATCTGTTTGTTCTGACAAATTGATTCGTATTAGACTATGACCAGAGGCTTTGGCGAGTGCCTGAACTAAAGTAGTTTTTCCAACTCCAGGCACTCCTTCAAGCAAAATAGGTTTTGATAATTGCATTGCACGCAAGACACGCAATACATTCATTTGGACGCTTGGACTGGACCACGAATAGTCATCTTCAACATTACTATCAATTAATGGTCCTCTTGGTATACAAAAGGGCTTAAATGTAAAATATTTATTTGAATCCAAAACCACGTGATAGTCTTTCTTAGAATTTAATTTATTCCCAAAAATAGTGTCAGATAATTGATTGAGATATTGCTGACACAGAGCACGGGTTGTATTCAAATGGTTAGTGTTATGACTGAATGACGATCCCGCAGTTCCGATCGCATCGACGAACACAAGCAAAGCTCCGTTTATAAAAGCATCGTTCAAAGCAAGTGGAATCATAGCATTTGCTTTAGTGGTTTGGTTCATAAACTCAGTCCAACTCAAAACATCTCTTATACTGACTACGAATTGCTTTGAATTTAAGACATTAGAATTGAACCATAAAAGGAAACTACAAACTGATTTGCAGACATCAGCCTTGAATTCAAGCCACTGATCATCTAAATTATGAGATATTATGTCTTCAATGTCAGTGATATCTTCATATGGCGGACACCATATCTCAGTGAATCGATTTCTCAAAGCTGGCGATAATTCTTTCTTTCCATAATCTCCTCCCGGATTCATTGTCGCCAAATATCTAAAAGATTCTTTAGCTTTGATTATAGGTATAGACAAATCGTCTTTGAATGAACTGTTATTTTCAGCCAAAAGAATAGTTCTCTCAGATTCGAGAACAGAGTTTAAACGTTCGAGAACTGAATCATCTGCTAATGAAATTTCGTCGACCAAGAAGTAAGAACCGTCTTTCATAGCATTGACAAGAGGGCCGTCAACCCATTCAAATAATGGACGACTTTTTATATCAGAGTCACAATTATTAAAGTCTCGAATAGGGCGTAAACTTCCTAAAAAGTCCGCACTTTCAGTATTCAGATGGCAATTGACTGAATAGAGCTTAATATTCTTCATCGCTGCAAATAATTGGCAAATAGATGTTTTTCCACAACCTGTTTCACCGACTAAAAGGACCGGTTCGTTATATTTAATGGCTTGGGATAATAAAAGGCCCAATCGTTTCAATGATTTCGTCCAAACAATGTGTTTAAACTCATTGGGAATAAAGTCTCCGAAATCATTGAGAAAAGAAGTGTTATTAAAAAGAGAATTGGGATCGAGTTTACGCTTGAATCGCAATTCAAGAACTGACTGAATTATAGAGAGCTCTTCGGTTTTGCGGACACGACCCGCCAGTAACATATATCCGTCATTAGCCAAATGCAAATCCCAGTCATAAAACTTAATTTCTTGATTTTGTTGCTTTGCGAACAAATTATATCTTTCTCCCCAACGAAATAAATCTCTTAATGTAATGAATCCATGCTTTCCAGCGAAAACACCGCTGTCTCGCCTTCTGATTTGCAAATCCATTAGAACGCCAACCATTCGTTTAGCATAAGAAAGAGGTAAATAACATCTCTTATGAAGAATAATTTCCAGTTCATTACTCGGAATTTCGTCGAAATGTAATTCAACGAAACGATTACGAAAAGCACGCGAAAGGATTTTTCTGCCCCCATAATGACCCGCAGGGTTTTGAGTGGCGAACAACAAAAATTTAGGATTAGCTCTAACCACTTGTTGAGTTTCTGGTATAAATAGCTCTCTATTATCATCCAAAAGTCTATTGAGTGCTTCTAATACTTCAGTTGGAGCCAAATTGAGTTCATCCAAAATAATCCAATATCCTTGTCTCATGGCCTCTACCAGTACTCCTTCTTTAAAAACTAGTTTTCCGTCAGCATCTGCACAATAGCTGCCAACATATTCTTGAAGATCTGTGTGTTCATGATTATTAACTCTGACGCACACATTTCCAGTCGCGTTCGCCAACCAATGAATTAAACTGGTCTTTCCTACTGAAGTCTCTCCTTGTAATAGTATAGGGAATGATTTGCCAATTGATACTATTCTACAAATATCTTTTAAATTTTTCTTTACAGTTGCGGTCAAAATATAAGATTTATCAATCACTGGATCTTTAGATCCTTTAAGAATATAAAACCCTTCAATATATTCAAATTTTAAATTTGTCTTCGGCATTTCTATTTGCGCTGATAATAGAGTGGATGGATTTTTATTACCAAATAATGCTTTTATTATATCATTTTCCACTTTAATACGAGAACTTTTATCCAATTGCGTCAAAAATGATAAACAGAAAGATTCGTACAGCGATCTGATGACAACATTACATGGATTAGTGGCGGCCACACTCAGTGCACGACAGAGAGTCCTGTGCAGTACAAATAAACTAATTAATGCATTGTTATAAAAAAAAATTTTAGCTCATATCTGACATTTCACTATTTTAAAGAAGTAATAAATGAACAGTGGATTCGATTACAACATTATTTCAATATTCAAGAGAGAAATAATTCAATGATCTCATTGATTAAAAGATAAAACAAAAATAAAAATGAAATGCACACAAACCTTAAGCTATAGATGGGTCGGTGGCCGGTCGTGTCGGTCAAAACATTCTTCGAGTCATTCTTTATTTTTAAATAGAAATCAACAATTTCTTCGATAAGAACAGTTGAAACATAATTTCCAAGATATGAATGGATAAGTGTCCGTAAATCAGACTTATCTTCTAATTCCTGAACAAAAAATTCAGTGAAACGATTTCTGATCCCGAGCGGTAACTCTTTCTTTCCGATATCAGTGGCCGGATTCATACACGCAAACAAACGGAATTGAGGGTGTCTTTCGACTGGAACTCCATCAGCTTTGTCGAGAAGCAAAATAGAACCGTCTCTGCTGTCAAGAATAGACGACAAACACTGCAAAGTTTCCGATTCAGCCAAATTGATCTCATCGAGTAATATCCAGCCGCCAGTCTTCATGGCCTTTACAAGACTGCCTTCGATGAAAGAGAATGCGAGGCATCCCTTTTCCTTCAATTTAAAAGACTGCAAATGACTGATTCTATCTCCCAATGCGTTCCAGCGCTTCAAATCTTGACTATCGTTACATTTAATCAAAGCTTTTTGGTAGACGTGAGACATTATCTTGAATAATGTGGACCAGTCTTGAGAATTGAACTTTTGCGCAAATTTAACCAAAAATGAGGTATTTTTCTCACTTTCAAAAGTTTTAGAAAATAGATCTAAATATTCGTTTCTTAGGGGTTCGATCAAAAGGCGCATCTCTACAGGTTTGTAACCTCCCAGTAAGTCAGAGCTATCGCTCTGTTGATTCATATTCAATACAGTTAACGATTTATCCAATTGATGGGCTAAATATTGAACTGAAGATGTCTTTCCAGTCCCAGTCTCTCCACACAGCAGAACCGGTTCATTGTTCTCAATCGCAACAGAAATTCTTTCTAATAGTACTAAAGACTGATGAGTGAATGCAAACGATAAATTTGGTCTTTGAAGAAGAGTTTGTGATTCTTTGCTACGATCGAAAGTTTGTCTTCCAATTCTCAAAATTGTTTCATTTGATAGAAGTTCAGGTTTTCGTTTGACAGACAGGTATAGACTCTCAGATTTTGTTAAATTTAAATGAGAGCCAATCTGTTCTGCTTTTACGTCACGAAAAGATAAAATGGGAATACATTGAAGAAAACAATCGTTTGCGTCAAGAAATGCAGATAAAGCAGATTCTTCTGAATCGATCTTAAAATTTTTTGATATTCTGTTACACCATTTTATTAGATCACGTAATGAGACCTGTCTTTTAGATCCAACATTTTCTCGATCCAAATGATCGGTTTGCAAATCAAAATAAATGTCTAAAATTCTATTTTTTATTGCTGACAAATTAGGCCATTTTGCAGATATCAAAGCTGAAAGTTCTTCTCTGCTCAATAACTCGAGAGATATTGTGGAACATAATTTGTTAATACTATTGTAATGATTATAAGATCTCATTGCAAACTCTGAATGCTTTACTTCATTATATTGTGTAGTCATTAGACGTCGTGTAAAAAACACACGAAACCCGTTGTGAACTCTCTCCAACTTATTTTCACAGCCGGGTAATGAAGACAGCGATTTTGCTTCCAATACAGACGATAGCATTGAAATGACATCCGATGGCGCACAGTCTATGTCTTCCAAGAGAAGCCAATTTCCATCTCTCATGGCTTGAGCCAAAGGACCCGCTTTCCAGACGAACTCTCCCGGAATATCAGTACATATATGAGAACCGATAAGAATTTTACTATCAATTTGATCTCCCATTTGAACTTTGATAAGTTGCGGCGCTTTATATCTTCCGGTTAGAGATGCGATGTATTCAATAAGAGTAGATTTTCCACATCCAACCGGACCTTCTATAAGCACAGGTTTGCCATAAGAAACAGCTAATGCTAACGATCGTAAACTCTTTTTAGTTGAAGGCAATAAAACGATCCCATATTTGTCACTTAAGTTATTCAATTCACTTATTGATGTATTTTCTGATTTATTAATTAATATTCCAAACACTGAAACAATATCTTCACTAAAATCGTTGTCACAAAAAGATTGCATAACATTTGAAACTTTGTCATTATTTTCTTCGTAATAAAAATCTGTTGACAAGTCTGCGAATGGAATTCGTTGTGAAAATAGATAGAAATACTTCAACTTTAGTTGAGTTTGTTCTTCAGCACTAAACTTCTGTTCAATTAAACGTTGAGAATCACAATTATTTAAACAAAACAAAATGACATAACATTGTATTGCAATATATCTGATATCAATATTTGAATGTGAAATGTACTCCATAATAAAACTCCAATCAATTGAGTTTCTAAACCAAAGCTGATTGAAATGCAAATAATTAAACGCAGATTTAATAACACTGAGCACTGAATTTTCATTATTAGATGTTTCCAAAAGAGCTTTAGGGCTGAAAAGTGATGTTTGAAAGCATTCGTATGCGAAGTGAGTGGCATCAGAATAAACTCCAATCAAATGACTTAAACTAATAAATAACTTTCGCCTAAATTCAAGTTTGTCTTTAAGCCTATTCAACAAGTCTAACAGAATAGGACTGAAACGTTTGGCGATCTCTGCAGTTAATTCATGGCTGAGAAGAGCTTCTGATAATGTGTTTAATATGAATTGTCTATTCTGTTGCGACCAAATCTCAATCGACAGAAATGGTCTTAACTTCACTATTAATGAGTGATTCTTGAATTGACTCTTACAGAGACTGTCCAGTGATGTAAAGGCTCTAAATGTGGCCCTTTCTGTCATTTTGAGTTAAAGCTATAAAAACAAACAACACATACATATCATACCCAAAAAAATATTTACAAAACTTTATGAAAACTAATTAAACAAAAGTGAACTTACATTAAACTTTAGACCAGAGGCTCATTATTATAATTGAAATCAATGATCAAAGAGTTAATAAATTGTTAAATATATTGAAATCTTCTGATTATTTCAAATGAATTAAAGATGAACATTAAAATGTTTTACACAATTATATGACTATTGCACGAAATAATTTAAAGACACGCTTATATGTTGTGCTAATCGTTTAACAAAACACGTGTACCTCAACTGCGTC
>JAQGCH010000293.1:0-26641 GCA_034699485.1 Nanhermannia elegantula | reverse complement strand
ATCATAGAGAGAGACAGAGAGCATATACTTGTACTCTATATTCATATATTACTATTGCTATTCATATCAATATATTCACTACTTTTTGATTATTATATGAATGCCTTTCAGTTGCGATTCAAATGATTGCGATTTGTCTTTAATTTAAGTTATGATACGATTGTATGAAACCATTGATTCCGTATATAATTATTTATATTGATATCAATTTGTTTGACAGACATTTGTTTCTATTAATCAAACAATGAGTTCATTAATAAGTAATGAATCTATAGATAGAAATGCTTTCCATTTATTATCAATGGGTTTATGTTTATGTCTATTAAATATAAATACAATTATGGGTTGAATTCTAACTCATTTACCATTAATTAGTATTCAACTATTGAATCAGTTAAAGCAATGTTTCTATTAATCTACTGAATGGTTTATTATTATCATTGAAATTGACATTAAAATGGATAACAGAAGTGTTAAAGTGATGAACAGTTTAACAGAACTGAGTTCGAGTCCAAGCATACCATCGAACCGATCGATTCCTAACAGAAGCTTATCTGCAGTTCAGACACAGTCCTCATCGCACTCGTCATCACATGTGTCCTCACACTCATCGACATATTCGCCAACATATCCATCACAAGCATCGCATTCATCACATCCATCCCGACATACATCACAAATGGTATATACGCCACGTCTGAAGAAAGTGCTGAAGTCATATCAGGCGAGCGCCACCACCAGTTTGAATGGACCCGATTGGGTCTCAATGCGTATGTCTTCAGTGTCGTCTTCGCCGTCATCGTCATCTTCGTCAGTGTCATCGCCATTGTCTTCACTTCCACTGATATCTACTCCTCCGATATCATTATCAGGTAATGAATTGAAAGGATCTCCACTCTTGACGTCATCAGCGGCTAATAATCCGATATCAGATAAAAATAAGTTATTATCTAAAAATACAGATCCTTCGAGTCGTTCATCAATAAGTACAAGCATTAGATTTGGCGAACAGTCGTCCCATTCGTCACAGTCTTCGCATAATAGAAGCAAAACTAATAGTAATCCTAATAGCAATGGTTCCAAATGTGAAACTTATGATCCATTTTTAGCTCCACCACCATTTCCTATACAACAGCCGCCAATCTTTACTCCTCCGGATCAGAATCGATGCGAAAGATCGGAAACTATATTAGAAGGAGAAACCATTTCTTGCTTTACAGTCGGCGGAGAAAAGAGACTTTGTTTGCCTCAAATACTGACTACAGTTTTGCGTGAGTTCAGTCTCCCGCAGATCAATAGTGTTTGTGATGATCTCCAGATATTCTGTTCGCGCTGTACTAACGACCAGTTGGAAGTGTTGAAATTGACGGCCATTATTCCCGCCTCAGCCCCCAGTTGTGGACTCATTACTAAGACTGACGCAGAAAGACTTTGTGCGGCTCTGCTATACAGTAATCCTCCGAAATCTGCATTCAGTAGTAATGCCAATGGTGTTGATGAGAAACGTTTGTTCACGTTTAAAGTATATCACGAATGCTTTGGCAAATGTATTGGTCTGTATGTGCCCTCACTCTATGTTCAGCCATTTTCCACATGCATTGAATGTCTAGAATGTCACGGACTGTTTGCGCCTCAAAAGTTTGTCTGTCATTCTCATCGCTCTAAAGAGAACCGGACCTGTCATTGGGGGTTCGATTCTAGCAATTGGAGGGCATATTTGTTACTGGCCAAAGATCATCATAACCAACAGGAAGCTCAAGACCACACTATCGATAATGATATCAAAGAACATCTCAAAGAAATGAAGTCTCGTTTTGATTTCAAGAGAAAAATTCCGGTGAGTCCAGAGTGAAAAATATATGTGAAAATTGCTTTTAGAAAAGAACAAATAGTTTAGCGCTAAAAAATAGCAGCTTTTTGTATAACTCTAAAGTCTAAACTGATGCGATGCCATCCGCTTCATAAATCAATTGCTGAGCCTCTCGTTTCCTTTGAATCTTAGTCTTATAAACTGCAACCTTTTCTTGCCTGCAACCCGACCCACCTGGCAGTGCACCAGTGAATGGGGTGCAGCTCTTCTTGAGCTCAATATAAGTTAGTCTTGACTTCACATCAGAGGTTTAATGTCTTTTTGCATATTCCTTATACTCCTTATATTCCTTCGAGGAAAAGGACTTAAGCATAAGAAATAGTAGTCGTGAGGGATAAATGCATGTAATTATCATAAGAATGCCAACTCTAAGACTTGGGTTTTTCTCTCCCTAAATAACCTGTTTCTCTTTTTCGAGCAAATCCTGTGTTTAAAATTGCAATAATTATTATGCAATTAAGTCGAAAGCTTGAAACAGATTTTACTCGTCATGTCTCTAATTAATTGAGTTTAACATAAAGTCTAACAATTGTTCTCCTTTTGCATAATTTCTTACTTTCATAATAAATTTAAATCTATTTGAACTTCATATAAGTTTTAGCTTTCAACTCAATGCAATCTGTTAAAGGGCTCTAACATTGAACCCTAACTCTTAAGGCCCTTTCTTTCATGGTTTAAAAAAATATCTCTCTTCAGAAGTAAATATGAAAATAAATTACTGTTTTGAACCACCAAAGAGACAGACTGTGACAGAGATAGGAAAGAGATTCAGAGAGAGAGAGAGAGAGAGACGGACAGACAGACAGACTGACAGAACAGGAACAGACCGGTCTGTCTTTGGCTTCGCTTCAAATTGTGCTGCACTTTAACTCAACTCAAGTTTTTTTTATTTAAGTGATTCAGTATTTTTTGGTGCCATAACCGATGGTCTCACCCCTCATAGCATTAGACAGGGAGAAGACTAACGTTTCCTTTCGATATAAATCATTTTGAGGCCTTGTGTAGCAGTTATGCTGTTATGCTATAGTAATGGTCACTTCAATGCTTTGGTCTCCTTTTGCCGCTCACTTCCCTCGTCTCCCTCTTTCCCTTTTATCGCTTGTATGTCTTGTGTGCTATTTTTCTTCGCTTCAGTTGTTCGTTGATATCGTTCATCCTTTTCCCGGAACCCCTTTTCGTTGGTCAACAGCTGGTCTCTTCCTAGAACTCGAACCGTTTTCCATTTCATTCGATTCTTAGCTAAAGCTTTAAAGTTAAAACTCATTCAATAGAAACAATTATTTTTATTTTAAACTATTTCTATCGTATTATAGATTTGATCTTATTTTAAAATTACATCAAATGATAATTTAGTTTAATTTTATATTATTATATTTTTTAATATATTTATTTAATATTAGCGCTCTATTCGATAAGAGTAGGTTAGGGTTCGGTCAGGTTTTCTTAATACTAATGCAATAATTGACCATTTTTTATATTCACTTACATTACGATTAACAATAAGTATATTATATTTGTCCTTATGATAATCATTCAAATTAGAGTAATACGTAATACCAGTTATAATAATCTGATTGCCTAAACTAATGAATTGCAAATATTGCTTCAATTTTAAATTTAAATTCTGTTTATGGCAAACTCTTATATCAAAATAGCGTTGCAATTGTTGGACCAGTTTTTAGTTCGTCATTCTTTTAAGCATTATAATTATTATTAAAATAATAATTATTGACTGATGAAAGACATTAAATTGTGATCTGGAAAATAATCAAATATCACTTCTGACTTGCATCCAACGGATTATCGGATAGAAATGCATTTTTAGTTTTTTCCTCCACTCCTTATTTTAATAATATTGTACTTATGCTAAGGTTATATCATTTTTGAGAAACACTTGAGCCTTGTATTTATTGTGGTATCTTATCGTTTCTTTTACTTGATTTCTTCCACTTTTGTCCAAATGTTATTAATTTTAAGATTCTTTATGTAAGTCTTTCTTAATACAGACGAGACTGTAATTTATATTTTTCTTATTACTTTTGATAAACTTGAAACAGAATTGGTTTTTGTTTGCTTAACAGTTAATAGCGATTAAATTGAAAAGTTGCTCAATTTTTAATCAAATTGTTTTCAGACATAAGCGCATATTTTAATTCTATAAGAACGCCGACTAAACGGAATACTGCATAATCTTCATTATTATCGAGGTTTTGCAATATTTACTTAAAATATCTAAATTTTCTGGTGATGACCGGTTTTTCTCTGCTAAATGTTGGACAATATTATTGAAGTCTAATTCAAATATTCAATATTTGATTTCAAATCAGCAAAAGTTATTTGGTTTCATTGATCTGCATCTTATCTACAGATTTACTTAAAATAGTAGCTTTATAGCTTATTGAATGAATTATTATCTCAAGTTATTTTGTTCATTCATGAGCTTTAGTTTTCAAAATACATTCTTTTCGCTCACTTGAGGAAAATGTTTTATAACAACACTTTTTTATAAAATAACTGCTTTCATTAAATTATCCAAAAAAGGAGTGACTGGTTTCTACTTTTTCTTATTTGTGCGGAATCGCATATTTTCCAATATTCGGAAATGTATTGAACTGTAGAATATATTTTGGTTAACCTTGAGCTCCAAAATCAAAAACATATCTGCAGTCATAGTCATGATTATACTATTGGTGCTCAGAATACAGTTTATCTTTTATGTGATAAGTAACACAGCATTACTTTTAGTAAAACTAAAGTTCCGTAATTTTTTTTAAATAGATCAGTCAGAGACTGATATGAAGAACGCTAGACTCCAGATGTGTTGACTCTTATAAACACAAATCTCAAACTTAGTATATCTTAATTTTTTCAATTTATTATATATTACATAACGTTTGTTCTTATTCTCTTATAGTATTAATAGATTTACTTTTACTTTCATGTAATATACTGTATGTTCGGATACAAACATATTAAATAACAAACTCCTCAGTTTAATACAAAATAAATTAGTTCACTTGAAATTTATATTTTTTGTATTGATTATGATTTTACTGTATATTTTTTAGATTAAGTCAGAGTTCTTCCTTATTTTGAACGAGAATTTCGGTACAATAGAATGCTTGACTTGTATGCAATTCTATAAAACGAGTTTTGATTATCAAAAGCAATCAAATTTCAATTATCTATTTTGTAACTGTTGAGCTATTATTAATAATAATGAAAAGCAACTCATATTTGTATTAATAATAACTTTTGTCTGATAACAAACTAGAGCCACATTCCATGCTTTCGAGTCAGAGATATAGAAATGTCATTTCTCTGATAAGTAACTCATATTAATTGGAAGCGATGCCATCCCTTCGCAACCGATAACAACACCATTATTTGGTGTATTTGTCACCAATCGATTTCTTTAGCTCTCATTATTTCAAACTATTCGACAGACCTTAAAAATACAAAGTGACTGACAGTCAAGACCTTATCATTTTTTAATTAAATATCTTTCTAAATCTCTATCTTATAAATCACATTCAATTAATATAATTTTTAATTATTGGCCGGAATTTATCACGAAATCTGTTTATTTTTTATCTATTTTAACGAATATACGTCTCATTTAATGCAAAGTTGGCTTCAGTTTTGCGAATCTTATGGAAATCCTGTTTAACTCAAAGCGATATCATTTGTATAGATTCAGAGACTATGATATAAAGCATATTATATTTTAGACTTGAATTTCTATTTTTAATGACTCGACGCATGTGTAGACAGTCGTTAAAATTGCTATCCTTTGATCCATTTTCTATGGTTTGCTATGAAGATGACGAACGCTCTCTCTAACAAAGTTGACGATTCAGTAATATTTGTATTAATTTATAATTTTATTTCATAGACTTGACTTTTCACTGAAACCAGCGTTTTATAGTTAATGTGAATTTAACTCGCATTTACTCGTACTCTAAATTACTCAACAATAGTCTTATTTGAGAAATGAATTAGCATTCGAGTCAAATGACAACATTTGAGAAACTGTTGAAAAATCTGAAAACAAAAAATGCATACTTTGCTCTCTTTAAACTTATTTTAGGTTTTCATGACCTCAAAAAATTATTTTATATATCAAACCAATGAACAAATCATTTATTTTATGCTTTCATTACAAGTAATCATCTATTTCTGTATTTTACATAACATTCAAAATACCGTATACTGTATTACAAAAGAGAAATTTAAATAAATGTTTGTTTGATAATGAAGTAAATCTAAAAAGTAAAGTAATCTAATTAGACGTAGTCCTTGACACAAATATTTCCTTATTCGAGTCTTAAAATCGGTGCAACTCTTTCACCTGTCAGACCAGTGATAGTAAGCAGTGAAACGCGTTTCATGTTTGAGCTTATATTGAGAGGCATTGTGTTGTGGCTCTCTCTCAAAGAATATCCAATAATCTTATTTAAATCTATTTCTAAAATGGATGTTCTCGTCATTTGTTAGCATTAAGAGCTCTGTATTCATCAAAATATTTGCCGAATACTCTTATTTGATATCTTATAATAATAATTATGTATATTTTTCATGACTGCTCAGTCTGTCATCAGTAAGCATTAATGCAATGCAACAATTGATTAATATCTTATTAATTTAGTTTACTCTATGATTACTATGAGATGTTCACATATTTTTCTCTATCTAATTGTCCGTCTTCTCAAAACAAATTATTAAACATTGAGAAATAATGTGAGTCTCACACGTGTATCACTGGTGGGCCACAATTTGTAGTTAAAGTTTATTCAAAGATTACAATATAATATACATATATGTATACTTATATGTATTCTCAATATAAAACTTTAAAATTCTTTACTTAAATAGCAGTTTACAAATTTGAAATTCAGACTTCATTTATAAATAGATTAAAAGGTTTTGAAAAAAGATTTTTGAGTTTAATTTAATTGGGTAACATCTCAAATTCTAAAAAATATTACAAATACTTTTACTTTAAATGGAATTACTGATTAACTTTTGATTAATTTTTTTCGGAAGATATTAAGAATCAAATAATTTAATAATTTGTTTACAAAAATTTACTACTAATCCAAAGCTCACCTTTTTAGACTCGAGACTGAAATATTTATTTGATGCAAACAAAAACTAGTTTTTTTTGATTGGTTTTTGATTACTCTGAGTTTCTTGAGTGGAACTAATAGAGTATGTAATCATAAGATTCTCTTTTAGGATAAATGATTAACAGATCTAAAGATAAATTTCTTGTATATTAATCGGTTTTCATGCAAATGACTTGTTATTGTTGGTTAAACAACAAGTTTAAGATATACAATCATTATCACAGCTATTCATTATTTTCTGAATATTCAGAAAGTTAGTCATAAAACCCTAATTAATTCAGTTTTAACGCGAAAAATATTTTTAAAAAATTTAAATCTCACTGTTTTGGATGAATTGATTCAAAATAGTCTTATTATATTATTTCTAGCCTTAAAAGAGTAAAGTAAAAAGTAGCAAATCTTAGTAATATTGTTAATTATTCTCAATTATTTGGCTTTTCCTGACTTTGATGTTAATAAACATAATTCAGTGATTGTTTTAATTTTGACTGAATTTTTTTTTAAAGACGTGTAATTACTGAATTTTAAAGAATTAAATTCTACCCAAGCGTTGAATACTTTGAGTAAATCATAATTAAAAATATTTTTTTTTACTCAAATGAGTGAACGATTGCAAGATATACCATAATTACTGAATTTTTTTATGTAATTGAGTTTTCTATTCAAATATGTTGACTAATATTGATATAATGGCTGTACATATATTTTTAGAATTTAATTTAATATTTTAAGACAATTTTTTGATTTAAGTTTTAGTTATTTCTCATGATTTGTAAGTTATCACAACTATTATCCAGTGTTTTAAATCACTGATAAGGTTATCAAAGCTCTTAACAAACAAAAAATGTCTGAATGTCGAGAAAATGGATTCTTTGAAGATAACAAATATCTATAGATGTTTGTATTCTCAAAAGTTTGCGTTTTTATGAATATATTTGACTTAAATTATTAATATATTTACAAATTTAGGTTCAATTTAATAATAGCTTTCATACTATAATATTTTCAAATTCTACAGCATTTTCATTATTTTATTGATGAGAAGTATTATCAAAATTTGAGAATGAAATTGTGTTAAAATTAGAGTTTGATTATTATTTAGAGCTATTAAAAAAAGTTTAAGGTGTAAAATGAGGGCGACTATAGTCTGACTGTAAGGGTCGCTACACTTTTAAATTTATATTTTGCAAAAGCATTCTTTCTCTCAGGAATACCTGTTTGGTGTTTGGCAGCGATTTGATGTTTTCTATATCTCAACCTTAGATTCACGATGCAATTCCTTAAGTGTTTAGGTGAACGGCCTTCCCTCCAGCCATATGGCATTTTTCACCCATAAAATGCACGGCTTTTCTGCATTTTTTTTTATAAATTTTTATTGAAGACTGTGTTGAGTGAATTACAGCAGACTTATGCTTCAATAAGTTTTCGGTTGTGCAACTCATAACCAAACATTTATCTCATAGATTATTCAAGAGATCTTCAAACTGTTGTTCGCGACCCAAATGAGTATTTGCAAAAATATATTTTATTTAATCATGTGTTAAGAGTCTATAGACGCCCAAACTAAGGCCCTCTCAGCAAAATACTTGGCCCCAAAAATTAAAAATATTTATGTTAACTAAGGATATGGAATTTTTTTTAATTAAATTAGTAAAAAAATGTAGAAAACTATTAATAAATTTAGAATTTACTCTATAAAACAATAGAATACAATTTATCTGTTGGTTTAGAGTAGAAGTTATGCTTTATTTTTATAAAATGATCATGCTAAAACACTATCCATGTCTTTATTGGGCACCAGAATTTTCATTTATGCCGAGTGTAGAGCGTCTAATTTCCTACTGACTGCGCACATCACTTATTCTTGGCCCTCGAGATGAATGCTATTGTTTAATCCGGCCCTTCAGTCAGAATAGTTTGGGCGACTATGTGTTAGACTCTCTTCATCTGTTAACTCTTTAGATCGTTAAATGCTAACTCGTATAGAATTCACGGCTCAATACTTAGAATATGTTTCTTAGGATTCAGTACGAATCTATTTTTTTTATTTGCGTTTTATATTTTATGAGAATTTTAAATTAAAACTCAAACATATATGTAGTCTATCAATCTATTTATGCGAAGAGCTAATGAAGTTAGGTAATTATACAGTCAATTCCGTTTATAGTCAATAAAATCAGTTCACTCTAAGCCCTGTTCACTATAAACGGGAATGACTGTACTAAAAAAGAGCTTTTCAATACCCTTCTACACAAGTCAGTCTAAAATGTTATTAAAGGCATTTTCTTTTAATTGTTTGTTTCTTTTCACTCAATTATTATTCCAGTATTTCTCTACTCATTTTGTTACATTTTCGATATTTTCAAATCTCATTATAATAGTCATTTTTTTATAAATATATATTCATTATTCTGAGTATATTTAAGTCAGCGTTCAATTGAGTCCAGTTCTGATTCTCCATTGCATTCTTTACAGAATTTTTCTTATATTTGTAGAATTGCGTTCAATAGTATGCATTAGAATGTCGATTTTTAGTTCTTATAAAATATAAATAAAAGCTATAATTTTGTAATAAATCTAAGAAAACTAATCGATTAAGAACTGATATGTCTGTAGTGAATGTAAAAATGAATACGAGTTCAATTGATGCGATCAAACAAAATGATTTTATATTATCCTAATTTCCCCGTATAAGTCGCGACTTATCTGAAGAAAAAAGTTAAAATTTAAAGAAATAACTGCGACTTATAAGAAGGATTATTTTGAGTGGTGCCACTTTAAATCAATTTTAAAACATTCGCAATTTTTGCAGTAAATACTCTTAAATCATATTTAATTCTTGTATTAATTTTAATTTTCGCTTAAAATTGCGTTTAAAAATTGAAGCATTTTGAGATTATTCAACTTATGGCCATTTATAAATTGTTTCTTATTAAATAATTTGCATAAAAGATGAATATTTATTATCCTTATCTCTCTCATTACAAACTCATAGAAATTAGGTTTTCGATCGATATTAGTTTTCAATTAACATTCTGTGCAAAACACAAATGCAATGACGAAAGTTATTTTGAATGTATTCAATATATCAGCAAAAATAAAAATGAATTTTCTACTAATTCTGAGCATTGTTTAAAACAATTTTGAATCATAACTTACTGTTAGATACGATTTTAATAAGATATATATATTATCTTCTGTACAATTTAAGAAAAATTTAGGTTTTTTTAAATTTTATAATCGACTGTTTGATGTGATCTAACTCTCGTCCAGACGAAATTTAAAGCCTTTTCTGAAGCTATTTTGAACTTCACATTTGATTTTAATTTAATGTTTACTGTGTGTTAAATGAGATTTATTACTCTCACTGACTATAAAATCATTTTAATTTATTTTTTATCATTTAAGTAAAATCTTTTAAATCTATTACTGAAAACTTTTATTCTCTGAAGAAACTAAATGACTAACATTTAAAGGAAGCTCTAATTTGCAACTCTATGCCAGTCTTTCCCGGTTGTCAGACATCCCTTTTTGCATTTCTAAGTCGGGCAGAAGTCTTGACTGAAATCTGGATATAAGAATACCTGTTTCAGGTTTTGATATAATTTTTGAAAAGTTTAAGGACTTATTCTTAAATTTTTAATATTTATCTGTACATTACTTTTAAGATTGAATTTACAGATAAACTGTAACTTAGGCTTATATTTGTCTTAAAACTATATAAAGGATAATTTAGTGCTAAACCATTAGTAAACATCATTACGATTTTTGTGTTTCATAAGTATCTAAAGTTTATTTTATTATTTTGAAAAAAAGGTTACGTCAAGGGATGAGAACCAAGTTTGTGATCCAATAAAACGTTTAAAAACGGCGTCACCATCAGGTCTATACTCTTATCCGTCATATTTATTTTCTCCGTATGGATGGGCGACAGACCCATCACTCTTGATGTATTGGTACCCGGCATTAGCTTCAGGTGCATCTGGTAATAGCGCCGCAACATTAGCGGCCCGATTATCAGCATTCAAGCCATGGTCGCCCTCTTCTATAGGCAATGGAAAGCATTTATCGCAGAATATATCGCAAGTGATGCCAATGGGATATAATAGCAGTTTACAAACGCATAAACTGAGTTGTGAACCGCCTCTACTTGAAAGCCCTGAAAAAATAACATCTAAACGGTATGTTTTGCCAAAACGCTATTTTAAGTGTTATCAGTAATTCATAATTTTTTGCTCCCTCTTCACAGTCTGGATCGATATATTGAGCCCAGTGCTGGTTCGGCGCCACAAACATCTCATAACACAACAACTTCTATTGCGCAAAAGGTATTGCAGTCAACTGATAAGCTTAAGTCTGGTAGAGATAGAGTTCTATATGACGACGACTCTTACAGTTCAAACAACACTTTTTCATCTGAAAACAGTAACCTTTCAGGTGATTAATTATTTTATCAAAATATTTTTTTTTTCATTTTTCGAATTCAATTCAATACAAATACATATTTCAATTGACTAATAGATGAGGAAAACAGTTCAGCAAAGCATAAGTCAGGAAAAGTGTTTAGTAATCTGGAAGCCATTCTGGACGAACACAAATTGAGTCAGGAATTGAAACTTAGAATTATTTCTGAAGTGCAGAATATAATTAACAAATTGGGTGCCATTGAAACGCCTAATATTCCGCATAAAAAGAAAATTTTAAATGGAATCCAAACAAAGAGAACAAATGAAAATTATAACACAAGTTCAATATCTGACCGACAATCCGATGAATTAGTGAAGCAATGTTTGGGCCCAATAGCCAGCTCACCGTTAACTCTAGTGCCAGTTGTCTCGTGCTCTCCCACTTTGATCAAAAGGGAGCCAAACTCATCGCCTCTTATGGCAGACCCAAAAATTAATTGTGTTCATTAATATATATATATATATATAGAGTATAACCTGTACTGTAAGTGTCAACAATTGATATGTTGTTGGCATTAAAAAATGGCTACAATACCAGCTCAATATTGATGTTCACCTCTCTTTAGTGCCATTAAAATATCATTATTTGAATTGAGAGATTGTTATTTAAATATTGAATTGGCATAAGTTATGATGTGTTATAAGCTTAAGTTAATGCCAACCAAAAAGATTGTGAAATCGATCGAATTTTTAAGTCATCATTTACTAAATTGAGTACAAATTAAGGTTTTCATTAACTATTATAAAAAACCTCATTTTTCATATTTTGTTTCGTATTAAAAATCAAGTTTTATTACATATTTACATAAATATTATATAATTCATTGTTTCTTTATATTACTCTTTACAGCCATTAATTTCATTATGTGTTTTGATTTTAGTTCTCGTCATTTTGCAGTTTACGCTTTGTTTTCATCATTGCTTTAAATTCTTATTTACTAATTATAATTCCTTATAATGTGAAGTAACGCACATATAAATGCTATTTTTATTGGCTCTATAGTTAATTTGTTAATTGTTGACCATTAGATTTATTTAAGGACTCATTTTAATTAATATTATCTTAAATGTTATACAAATGAAAGTCCCAACACTTGATTAAGTGATTCACTATATTTCACTTTATTTCAAATGAAAGGTTGCACTCTATTATCAAATCAATTGTTTTCAATCTATTCTTTTACAGTATACAAAATTTAGATTTTTATGTTTATCCATACAAAACATTTTCTTTCCAAACACTTTAATTAAAATGTGTACCTTTTTATCAATTTATCTCAAAAACTACCATCAGTTGTAAATTTTAGAAGTTATCAAGTTCTGCACTTTTTTATTCCAATCACGAGTAGTTATGTTTCAGACTATTTATGTAACTCTTTATTGTAATCTTAAAAGTCATACCAAAAAGCATTAATACATATTATAAGGCTTTCAAATAATAATTAAATAATTATTAGTTATTTGTCAATATTTGCATATTTAATGAATACTTTAAATGAGTCTGTTTTATGATTGTGTTAATATTTAAATTATAACAATGATTGAGTGCCTAAAAATGAATTTAGGAATGTATACAACTATTTGAAGATAAGTTAAACTAACCATTGATTAGCAAATGAAAAGAGTTATAAATAATGGAATAAATTGTTACGATTTGTAATAAATTTTGAAGAAAAAAGTGATCTGTAGAGTAAACATTTGTAAAGGTCTAAAGAGAAGTTTCTGTTTTTTACAGTGACTGCAATTGTTGAAGTTTTTTTTGTTGGCTTTGAGTGATTCAATGGATTCAATGCGGGTTTTGTAAGATATATTCAATATGTTTTGCTAAAGTTTAGGTCTTTTTTAAATTGTGCTCAAAGCCAATCAAATTTAAATTAAGTCATTGAATATAGTGGTGTAAATGGCACTGTTAAAGGCACATCAATTTTATTTGAATCACTATTAAATGGCAATAAATGAATTCAATTGCCCGGTGATGTATTGTAAACTATTTGTAAGAAGTGCTTATAAAGCAAGAATAGTTTGGTTACTTTTAAATATAAGTCATTTTGCGCTCCATTCGATTCAAGCTTCACGAGTCAACTCGTGATCTTTTATTTTTTGGTTTATATTTTAAACCTTATTTTCCAAAGTAAACACTTTGAAAAACTGGAGTTTATTAATTGTGTGTATGTGTAGTGTTCGTAAAATCATTTGTTTAAGTTTTATTGTTTTAGTACCCAAACTATTTTTGCAAATTAATTGGTCTCTTCTAAAAATAAAATTTATATTTTGCCTTCAGTTTAAAGATTGCATTTAATTGATGTGTAATGTAATTAATCAATTATTAGTGATTTATGTAATTGATCGTTAATATGCAAAAAAGGACAAAACCTAAGTCTATAAATATAACTTAAATGCGTTATCTTTCATATGAATATAGTAACGGATATAGCATTTGTGTTTCAAAACTTTTTTGCATATAAGCGTTCAATTATTCTCACTTTTCTTCATGTAATTCTTGCTTAAGAAACTCTTAGTTATCATTAATTGCCATACTTTTGATCAGAGCTATAAATTTAACTTTAATTTCATGACTGGTGTACTTTATTATATAACTCTATTGCATATATTGTACATGAAATCAATCATTGAGTCGAGTCTACCATTTCGAAATAAAATCATTTTGTATATCTTATAACGAATTTTTTATTTATTTGAAAATAATTCAAATTATATTAATTTTAAAGTGAATACAGTATAGAACTAAACTTATTTTACAATTATTAGAGCTGCGAAAAATAGTATTTTGTCTATTTTTTGTCTTACATTTAATCCATTTAGGAGTTAAACACTCGTCTGAATCACATCAAAGTAAGTCATTTGAGACATTTTGCTAGAGAAGGGCCTTCCCGGCAATGATTTTTCCGGGAAGTCAATTTGATTTGCCGGGATCCCGAAATTTTTGAAACTAAATTTTCCAAATTTAGGTTACAAACCCAACTCACCATATTTTAACTAATTTTGTACAATTTGTAATTAACATTAAGTAATAAATTGAACTTTAAATTAGTAAAATTGATTCCACACACTTTTAATATAAATAATTTATATCTTTGTTATTTGAATGTTTCATCTTTATTGATAACAGATTTCTACTTAATCTCAAACTAAACTTTCTTTTCAATTATGTTTAGTTACACATTATGTGATTGCACTACAAAACAGTTATCAATATATTTAATGTGATTTTAATATGATTTTTGTGAATCTAATCTATTGAGGTTTGGTTGAAAGTCAAATTAATAATCATATGATCTTAAAAATAAATCAAATTAATATTCACTCAAACCGGGCCTCATAGAGAATCAGTTTCAAAAATATCACAGTAAAAACTCGTCTAATTTTTAAATGAAAGTTAATTTAGAAAAAATTTAGAGATTTTACTATATTTTGAGAAAAATATTTTGTTATACAAAATGACCAAAACTTCAAATTCAATGAAAGTATTATTTTTATTGATTGTTATAACAGTTGTTCATTGTTTAAGTTCTTTGAGTCCGACCGCAAACAAAGAACATGAAGAAGAGTCCAAAACGAAAGATGGAAATAATAACAATACGCTATTAATTATAATCTCAATAATGGTTAGCGCTTTCATTATAGTATTAATAACAGGACTTTTTGTTTCATTCGAAGAAAAGGAAAATTTGAGAAAAATATTGCAAATAAACAAAAACCAGAGAAAGCGTCGTATCAGCAAAATAAGGATAAAATTAAAGTTAATGTTGTCATTGCCACAAATAAAAGCGGAACAAATTAATGAAAAGACTATAATAGAAGATGAATCAAAACATGTCACCGTCACTACAAAGCGTCACTTAAAGATTCCAACGTTAGAAACAGTTCCTCAGTATCTTAAAAACAAATGCTTATCACTTCGTCATTAAGTTGGCAATTACTTTGCTTCGACTCCAACCAAATTTGTCTCGAGAAGACTCCGAAGATAAAGATTACAACCAATTAAAACAAATATTAGAAAATGAAATGAAATAAGAATAATTGAGACTAATATCGGTGTGATTGCTATTACGACAAAATAATTATTGAGAGATGCTCTCAATATATAAAAGAGATTTTTATTAAATAAAGGAATTGGAATTAAAATTAATAAATTTTTATTATGTTTAATGAGCATTCATTTCCCATACAAATATTTCTTATTTCTAGTTAAGGATAATTCAATTTATATAAAGGGGAGGAATAATACAGAAAACAATTTATCGCGACACAACTTTTTGGTGCGATATTATATAGGAAGGCAACCACTTATTAAAGTGGTGACCAATTACTTCATTAATTAATTATAGAAATTCTTTTATACATACAGTATTACAAAATTCTCATTCAGATGAAAACTTCCGATATATTTATTTTATATAATTATTAAATACCAATTCAGCGTCGATACGATACCAGTCATTTAATTAATTTGCTACTAATCAGTGATCAACTGACAGTTAAGTCATTGTCTTCATCGTCATCTTCATTCTCCCGAAGCCATGTCAAAAACCTCGTCACACTTTTGACGGCCACTGCTTTTCCTGGACCACTATTGACAGACTTTTCCCACTGCAAAAAGGCGTCGTGAGATATGACCCCACATTCGTATAATATTTGAAATGTTTTGTAGAGTACGTCTTCAAAAAATAATTATTTTATTAAAACTTTATGAATATATTATTTAAAAATAATTGCTCACTCGAAGGGTGTTGTAGTTCTTCCATCAGTTCTTGTAATATAATTAATGCCTGAAGCTCTACTTCAGAATCGCCACCAAAAAACTTGACCAAAAGTGGCGAAACAGAGTTTAATAAATTGGTGTCCAAATCATATGAATAGTCAGAGCCTTGCGGTTCTGCAAAAAAAAAACAATTTAATTAATCAATTATTGACAAAACATATAATTGACTTTCAAGTATTGACTTACCTGTAATGCAACCCCTGATAACTGCACTAAATAAGGCACATGTAAATAGAGGACCAGTAGTTTGCGATGCATTAAAATATTTCTATTGAGAAAAATGGTCTGTTAGTAACGGAATGTTTACAATAATGAACAAATCATTAAAAATAAAGTCTCACTGATATAAAAATTTGAATTTCGTCGTTTGACTTTTTCTGGCGAACGAGTTCTAAAACTTCATTACTAAACCTGAGCAGGTTTTCATCTGAATTTGTTGAACATTTGGGTTCTGCTATTGTGAATTCGATGTTCTATCAAAAAAATAATAAGTTGTTCACAAATAAAAACTTTAAGCATCAAAAGCAATCTTCAGAATAATAAGACTTACGTTTTCCTCAACAAACTTCTTTAAGTTTTGGTCGGGGCCTAAAAATTCATTCCATTTCAGACCTGAGCTTAACCACAATTCGTTTGCTTTAATTTCACTCTAAAAAATTAAATTGTGATTAAATTCATAAAACAGATAAAAAGAGTGAATTGAATTACCGTTAATTTTGCGATAGCCTTCACTACATTAACGATTAACTTCAAGACCATTGTGTTAGACTTGCATGGCTTGGACGCATCCAATAAAAATTGTTTCCTTTTACTTGATGGCAATTCTATGAAAATAGGCGCCAATACGTCCCCGATATAGTTCCAAAACATCGGAACGTCTATTTCAAAATCTTCGGCTGATTCGAGTATCAAATGCAGGCTAAATATAAACCAATATAAATAAATACTGAAAGAATGGATTTAATTAAATGTGAACAAATGTATACCCTTTAAAAAATTGGTCGGTTCTGATAATATTGTGTTTAATCAGATGACAAAATAGGTTTCCGATAGCGAACTGATCGGTCTGACTAGAGATCTCAAGCGCACAATTGATTGCAGTTGAGATATAAATGTGAACATTCCTATCGTCGCAAAGTGTGGTAATGTCCTCAACCGGTTCTAATATTTTTTTAAGAGACAAATACTCTTTTATAGAGCTCTCCGATTTGCGCTCCAACTCTTCGTCTGAAATATTTGATTCTTTCAACAAATGTCCAACACTTAATTCGAGGTCAGGCGTCTCCCGACGTGTTGAGCTGTTTCTGCTGTTGGGAGCGCTGTGTTCTCTGCTGGCGTTCCGACTGCTGTTTTTGGACATATTTGAAAACATCGGAGAAGATTCAGATGGAGATGGCTTTTGTGCAATGAAAGTGCGCGTCAGGTTAATGGCATCTTCGCGTTCACCTCTTCCTTGAGATCTTCGCCCACTACCTGATTGTTGGTAACCGTGCTGTTGATTGGACCTGCCTTTACTCGAGTCTCGCGATGGAATACTATTTGACCTGAAATGCATTTGAAACAGTTATTAAGCAGAACTAAAATAACTAAAATGTTATACTTTTGAGATTTTCGATTATCACTCATTCCTGATTCTAAAGGTGCGAATTTATTCATTTGCTTGTCATCAGTATATCTCTGTTGAGATATTTGAGCGCCACCACGACTACCGAGAGACCACGAAGAAGCCGACTGTGGACCCAATTGCACGTTATCGTGATTTTGCTATTTTTTTTTGTAAAAATCAAAATTAAATATAAATGAAACGAAAATTTTGCTGAAAAACTAATTGAGAAAATCAACAATTCATCAGAAACGAGGAATTTTGTCCTCAAATAATTCAGACAGGGATAACGTTCATCATTGAATTGATGGTAATCACAAAAATATAAAAACTCATTTGTACCCCCATTTGATTTCTCATAATTTTCCAATCAATGTTGGACTGTTGCGGTTGCATTGTTTGACTCTTTCTTGCAGTAACTGTTGTCCACTGCTCAGGATTTGCATCGTTTGGTTGTCGACCGCCTTTCAAAATAATTAATTAATAGAATCAATTGGATTGAAATAAGAAAATAAGAACCTCTTTGTTTCCTATCTTTCTCTTCCTGTTTCTTTTGATAGGTGTGTTGATGCAGATCTTGAGCTCTTTGTTCATCCTCTTTCTTGACCTCCTGATGTATTTCATCGATCATTTTTGGCAAATTTTCATCCCTTCTTGCCTTCCAATTATTGCGTCGCATATCTATCACATCTCTTAACATAAATCTGACGCGAGAAGAAGTCTTAACGTCAGGAAATTGTTGTTGGGCTATCTTTTCCATTGTTTGGAAGAAACTGTCGAGAATTCCAAATTTATTATGATTGGCGGCTTCGCTCTCGATTTGTTCACCGATAGTCTTAAGTAAGGCGCACAAACATTCTAGTGATTCGTCGTCTTTTTCTTTGCATAAATTGTCGATACACTGAACCATAATGTTCGCCTTCAACATCTTCAACTTATAGAGCTCTCCAATCAGTTTAATATTACCTAAGCTACGCTTTCGGGCTCTTCTCATATCTTCGTCTAATATTTCAAAAAGCGTTTTCTTTTTTGCCGGATCTTCACATTCATTGATTTCCTTTTGTCTCTCTTCGAGGTCTTCTATTCCTGAGTAAATGTCTGCTTCGAATTCTTTTTGACATTTGCTTAATAGTAAGTTTTGGAACTTCACCTGTTCTTCTTTGTCATCCACTTTAACCGTCACTTTAAATCTGGACAAATGTTTGCAGAGATTTGCATATTGAAGACAAAATGCCGGCTCATCAACAGCTTTTTCGAAAACTAGATCGAGAACACGCTTAAGCTTGTCCTCAGTGTCCACTTTAAAACTCATAATTTGATTGACTAAGTCGTCATACTTTTGAGGCGTCAACTTATTTAAAATTCCTCTAATTTTTTTGAGCAAATCGAGAGTTTGTTGTTCTTCGGGATCATTTATAGTATTGACTTTTGGTCGCCACGCATTGTCGGTGGTGTGCAGTTTCACGTCGTATGTTAATGAAGTGGAAATTATTTTCCTTTGTTTGTCCTGATGTTTGCCGTGTTGTGACGGACGCTTCACCTGCGGCTTCAAATACATTTGTTTATTATTAGACAATTAATTAACTATTAGTTTAAAATGTTTGATATAAATGGTATATACCATTATCCTATTACGGAAACTGTCCTGTTTTGATGCATAGCCTGGAAGAAAGGGATCATCACTTAATACACCAGAGCCACTGTGTTCTTGATGAGGCTGTCAATTAAAAGCATTATCAAAAATGAATTAAAAACATAATACTAATTGATATAACAAATTATAATATAATTTTCTTGGAGTTACTGAAAACAAATGCTAACGATTATACTTCTTATAATACACTAAACAATGGTTAGCAATAAGGTCAACAACAACAACACATTATAATGAAGTCCATTTCCTATCACAAGTGATTCTCATAACTATAAAAGATTAACAAAATAACTTACTCTTCGAATGATATCCGAGACATCATTTAATTTCTCAGGCATTTTAAGAGAACTTTCAGTCTTTTGTCGTACGGCCAGCAAAAAGCTTCTGTCATAATGTTTTTTACCCTCGGGATTGACTGGACTCCACTGATCTTCCTTATAAGGCAAGTCTGGAAGTGTCTTACTTATAGGTAATGTTAAATCAGAAGTAGTGGTTAATTCATTATTAATAGGAGTGTCTATCTTTTCAATGTCATTGATGCGAACATTATCATCAATTGTGTTTTCAGAATCATTTTTACAAACATTATTACAAATGGTTTCATTTTCAGGAGTTTCTACTTGTTCTGTTGAGAGAGTGGAGCGCATCACAGATGATGACGGATCAGCTGTAGATTGCAGTTCTACTTTTTCTATTACATCGATATTTTCGGCAACATTTGAGTCATTCTTAACTTTAATATCTTCTAATTCGTCGGCAAATATTCTATTGTCTGCATTTTTAAGCGTCTCTTTTCTTCGTTGATTGTTATTTACTTTTTGAATTTGATGATCTTTGGCTGCAATCATATAAACAAATTATTTAAATTTTAAATATTTTACTAAATATTAATGTTATTGAAATAAACAATATTTTAATAAAACGCACATTTTATACACTCTATAACTTGAAAATATTATAGTGATTCCCTTTATATGTAGTTAAAGGAGAAAAGTTGTGATTAAACGATGAAAAAATATGATTATATTTTGCGATTAAAATGTTGAAAAAGAAGTAATACAAAAAAATTTGCGCATATGTCGAGACATTTTACTGATAAAAGATATTAATATCTATGAATCCGAAAATCCTGTAGTTGTTAATTGAAACTAAAACCCAAAGGAGACTTACATTTGTTACGAGTTTTCCTTTTAATAGACCTTTCCTGATGACACTTCGGAGGTTTAGTAGGAAAACTGGCCATTACTTTCTTATAACATAATTAATATAAATAAAAATGTGTTTCAAAACGTTTTAGCCATACATGCATCGCATGTATCGCTACTATAACTGATTAGGAAAACGGTAAATGCATGCAAAATAGCATAAGACTTAATACTATTAGTGGAACCCAAAAAGATGCTAAATATAGTAATAGGAATTACGTCAACACATGTACCGTAAAATAGTGAAATAGCTTAAAATCAAGTCTGAGTCTCATCTTTTCTATTTAATAAATATATAATATAAGCAAAGATTGAATCGGTTCAAATGTTGTAAAATTTTTCAAAAATAATTGTTATAAAGAGATGTAATAAAATATTACAAACCTATTTCATGGTTTTCCGCTAACAATTGATTAGATGAATCAGTGGTGTCACCATTTTGCTGAATTTCTTGCCCTGAACTCATTTCAATACTAATATGACTATTATTTTCAACTAAATTTTGAGCCGATATTTTATTTAATAGTTTAATGTCATTTTCAGTATCAAATTTACTATTAGAAGCACTAATTGAAGAAATGTTATTATTCACTAAAGTATTTCCATCATTGAAATGAGGCTCACTATTATCACTAATGTTATCGTTTGGTTCACTTAAATCACTTAAAGTCGTATTACTATGAGCTGTCAATTGTTCGCTTTCTAATTTTGAAATAACGTTTACAGCATTTGGAGCACTACTAACCACTACATTCTCATTTATATTAGTATTTGGATGCGAATAGTGCTCAGTCGCCACTTGAGCCACTTGTGTAGCAAATTGAACGGCTATACTCTTATCCACCTTTGAATTGGACTCCGGAGATGACTATCAAATATAAATTATATAAATCATTAAAATAATTGTCATTACAATCACAATAACTTTAGTCGAGAAGAGAGCATACCGTAGACGAAGCAGTTATAAGATTGGAAGCTCCAGACTGTGGCTCAATAGTTGCCGCCACAACTGTTTGATTTTTGGACACATCTTTTGAGGCCAACTCTTCTAAATTTAAATTTAAACCACTGTTTGGATCAGTAATAATTGCAATTTGTTTTTGACGCTTTTGTAATGGCTTTTGTTGTATTGGTGGTGATTCGTTCACTTCATTGTTGGCATTGACATGACTCGGCACTTGGAGAGCCATCGGCGCCTGAATTACAGGCTGTGCCTGAGCTTGTCCTCCTCTCGGAGCGTGCATCTGAGGCTGCATGAGTTGAGCTGTTGACTGTCCATGTGTTGGGTGGTATGTCGTCGTCTGATAAACTATAATCATATGAAACAATTGAATTAAAAACAATTTTAGTTATAATAATGATATTGATTACCACCATAAGGATAAGTCTGTTGAGTAAACGCTTGCTGGTTATTGAATGGTATGTAAAATTGAGGCGCAGGCATACCTTGGTGATGCATCGCTCTGTTCTGATGGGTATACTAATCACAAATAAGACTCTTTTAAATACAATACTTTTGACAAAATATGTGAAAACAGGTGTTAAATGAACCTATTCTCCAATGACGTCATTTAAGGATAACTTACAGGTACGGTATGAGACATATGTTGCGTATTAATAATTTGAGGCTGAATTTGTGGCATTTGATGTGTCATCATATAGTAGTGTTGATGTTGAGGATGTGCTAAATTGGGAGGACCAACAGTTTGCTGTACATTCTGCACTACACCACTACTCGTAGGCACAGCGTTTTGACTCCTATGTGACAGAATGGGTTGTCTTTGTTGAGTTCTATGTTGATGGAAATTCTGTGCCGGGAAGCGTTGGCCCGATTGTGACATAACTTGAGGCACATTTTGTTGCAAAACTGAGAGCTGATTAGCACCAGAGTTTGGTCCAGTGGGGGCAGGCATTGGAGGACCGGTCGGAGCGACACTTGAAACTTGTGATAAGTTTGGCTGTGGTGTGAGGACCACCTGTTGAACTGTATTAGCACTGGGATGACCTTTGTTTATAATGCTATCATGTGGTGGTGGTATGCCTTGTCTCGCAGCCTATAAACAATATCATTTATATTAAACAAACATAACTATTACTCAAAAAGGGTCAGACACTCAAACATACGTTGGAATATGATCTATGATCTGGTCTCGAATGATTCTCTGCAGGTGTTGATCCTCTTGGGTTTATACTGAAAATCATTGTAATAATATATTTGTTAAGACATAGTTTTCACATTTTATATAATATTAATTATTTTTAAATCCAACACAAATTTGTCAAAATATTGTCAATACTTAAGACAGAAAATGCTTTAAGTAATACGTGAGCACAGAAAATAAAGCAAAAGCAAGAAGAGGTCAAAAACCTCGTTTCGTAGCATTGACCGAAAACTTGAAGATCAAGCAAAGGTAACGACGAGAATGCATTTAACACATACTCCACGACCATTTGTGATATGAATTGGCACAACTCAGTCAAGTCTTTTGCGAACTTTATTTACAGTCAAGTTTAACATTAAGACAGAAATGCATCTATTTTTCTAAGTTTTCCATTTCTACTAAATTTCTAACACAAAAAACATTTCGCGAAAATATATCTATATATTTGAAAACATATTCTTATTTCATTTACCGGTAAGACTGCTGTGTTTCCAACAGTTGAGGTCATTGTCATAATAACAAAAATTGTTACAAAAGTAAACACAAATAGAATTAAAAATTGAAAACATAAAAAATTGGGACTTTTTTTTATTAACGCTCAAAATGAACACAAAATATAAAAATCTCTCAGTAGTACAATCATTATAATTAACAAATAAATATTTTTGTCGATTTAAATATATATTTATATCGAATGTAAATTAATGAGAGGTCAGGGGTTAAGCGAATGCCTTATCTTATTAATTGATTTTTTGTTCACAATCACCTGAGAAGCAAATGTTATAAAAAAAATTGATATCGAAAATGCCTTTATATAAAAATATAAGTTATGAATATATATTATAAATAACGTCAATGATATAAATGTATGTGAGGGTTAATAATTGTCTCTCAGCGATAAATGAATAAAAAAAACATTTATCGGGCTTTAGTACTAAGTAATGAAACCTTAGGTTATATCACACACATGTTGTTCTCTCACAAAAATAATGATAAACATAACAAATATTTTTAATTAGAGCCATAATTTTGATTAATATAATGAACGCTATATTTAAAAGCGATTTAAATTGAGACGACCTGTAATCCTATATTAAAGTACTAATAATTGTTTACTCACGATAATCAGTTTCCCAAGAAAAACACGTGAGCTCTGTGTGAAAATAAGTATCAAAATTAAAGCATTTGAATGGAATGTGTGGACACAAGTTATGGTCAAAAATATCAAACATTAAGAAATGGGTCAAAATTAAGCCGCGTCTCAAACGTCTCACTGTCTAATACGCACACAAAACATGTGATTTTTATTACAAACAAAATGTTGATTATCCTAAACAACTATTTCTACTAATTAAACAAATCTTATACAAACTAATTAAGTCTCATTTTAATTGATTAATTAATCGACTAAAATAGCATATTATTAGAAATTAATTACTAGGCTTTCAAAAATATGCTGTTCACAAGACAATATTGAGTCATTACTTGGAATCAATTTGAAGACGAACGCCACCTGTTTTGCTTCATAAGTGTCTTTATTCAAGAGAATTTTGAGAGAAATCCAAAACTTATTTTTTATTTGCAGAAATTGCTAACAAATAAGTAAATTGAAAGTTAGTTCAATCATAATCAGAAATAAATGATTATGAGTGAAATTGGATGTACGGGACATAGAATGGAAACATTAGTTGCAATTGAAAGCCCTATTTATTACATTTGATAACTTCAAACTATTTCAACGAAATTAAAAAAATATGTGAAAAACAAATAAAAAAAAGTTGCATTAAAAAGGCAGACAAAGTGCTCCATTTTTGAAACAAGCTTCTCATAAATTGAAGTGACGATAACAATATTAAATATAAATTTGCTGCTTAACAACCATTTATTTGAATTTGGAATTATTTTAAATCAAATGTATTCATAACATGAGCGCAAGACTCGAGAATAGACTAATTCATTACACTTTTAAGTATCAATTTATTTGTTTGAAAAAAGATTGACCTCAGGTTGACCTGAGGCTATCAAAAAATTGCAAGTTTTGAGATTTAAATGATTACATAAATATTTAAGTAGATATAAGTTGAGAGCACATAACTCTCATGTAGTTTTGAACATTACTCATAAAATAAATTGAGGCAAAAAACAATCAAAACTGGGATTAAAAATAAAATATAATCAAGAGGTCGAACATTCCATTGGATTACGAAATCTACCGAAAGGTCTTAGAAATGAACAAAAGTTGAGAATCAAAAGAGTCCTAATTTGAGTTCAAATAATTGAGAAATATTGGAAATGACGGCCAATGAGACACATAAGTGGACACATTCGGTCCAAAGTTGTGACTTTAAGTCGACCCAAAAAGATATACTTCTGCAAAAATTAATTGAAACTAAAAATTTGTTGATTCCATACAGAGATTCAAAATTAGGACAAATCTATACGAATTCGTTTTAAACTTATGATCAAGTTTTAGTCATTTTTTATAACTATTCACTCAATTCATATACAAGTAATTATCAATCATTCACACAATTCATCAAATTATTAAATCAAATTATAATTATTACTAAAATATTGATGAAAAAGACAAATGTCTAAAATGGGAAATACAAGCTCAATGCCGGTCATTATGCATAATAGAAAAGGTTTTAATAAAGTCTAATATAAAATCAAGTCATGGAGCTATACTTTATGCCAAAGGTATTAAACCTTTTTTAAATGCGGTACCACTTAAACACTCAATTCACTTATGGTTGCGTACAATCGTTCAAATTTGTTCATCTATCTTATTGTAAACTTAATCATAAATACAATCAAATATAATAATTTTCATCAAAAATATGGTCAAAAACTCTAAAAATTTGGTGAGTTGCAATGGTCTGCTTTAAAAAAGTCCAAATTAGAGCAAATAATTTTAGTGTAAATGCATTTAAATGTCTTATTCATATTATACAAAGAGCTTCTATTCGTTGTGAAAATAAATAATTAATTAATTGCAAACGCATTTTCTGAAATCAAAGGCATAATAATACTCTATTATAGGTATAACAATACAGGTCTGCACATAAACCCAAACCCGTACCACTGCAGACACGCGTACAACGGGTTATAAACGACTGTTGTCGGCGACAATGCATTCATGCTTTCAATGCTATATCGATAGCACTTCAAGACATTCACATTCACCTAAATCTGAGTTTGAGATCAATTATTAGCACAAAATGATAATTAGTAAGACTCGAAATACATTCTACTCATAAATAATAAAAATAAGTTCACAAAACAGTGATTATTCGGGAATCTCAAAAAACTGGAACTCAATTGTAATTCAAAGTAAATAATTAGAATGGAAGTGAAACTCAACAAACTTTAAATCAATTATTAGTAATAAACAAATCTAATAATAATATGAATGCAAATAAATAAATAAAAACAGTAAATAAGTGGATAAATGATTGCAATATTGGCCCCATTTTTATAAAACATTTAATATTTTGCGGACATATTTGACTATAAATTGCAATAAAAGTATGAAATGTGGTGTTAAAGGAGAAAATGGACAAACCTTTGTTGTTGTCCAACACGTGTTATACTATTGTTTGATTGATTATTAAATTTGTTTTTATGGACCACATTAGACATTTCAATAGTCAGGCAATCGTTAATCTAAACAATTGAGAGTTTCACTCACATTAAGCACCTTCAGCACGATCTCTTCCAAAAGCATTTGATGTTTGACTGCTATTTAAAAATTGTTAGTTCTCTTCAA